>CAUYPO010040448.1:0-26117 GCA_963574435.1 Cheirogaleus major
GGCTGCTATCATGGGAGAGCTCTCAAATCTCCGGTGGGGATGTTTTCCAGGAAGGCTTCCCAGTATCTCAAAATCTGTGAGCTTCCCTGTGTCTTGAAAGACAAGGCAAGGCAAATATGGCCCACAGGATGGGAGCCGGAGACAATGAGTGCACTTTGCCCAGAGATGCACCCCGGTGGTTATAAACAACCTGTTTTGTTAGAGATGGGCATCCTGCTCTCTCCTGTCTGTCTATCTTTAAGTCCACCATAACTAATCAAAGAAATATAGAGTCACTATACCTCTTTTGTTATACCTTTGTTAATTGACAACTACCTCTTAGAAATTAGAAGTTAGCCCCTGAAAGACTTTGTACCTGTTTGTTCACCTAGATAGATTAGAAGCCCCTTGAGAGGACTTTTGGCCCTAACCCACCACCTCTACCCCCTAGCAACTGCATTCCCTGATATGCAAATATGTTACCCCGGCAACTGGTAATTGATGTCTGTGATTATAAAAACCTGTATGAATCTAACCATATTGCTGGCATTTATGGAGATACACCAGTCTCCTAAGTACCCCCACTGTGTTATATCTGATCTTTTTATATACATACAAAACTATAAACTATACCTTAGTCTCTGTGTATTCTTTTATATCTCTCTGTTGCCTATCAATTTCCTTATCCTCTGTGGTGACCCCTATTTTAGGGACCTTGCTCCGTGGGGAGAAGTAGCTAATCTCCTCACAGGCCTGACTCAACTAACCCTCCCCAGCAAAAATTCTCATTTGAATGGATCATTAAATAATTACAATTTTGGTTATAATCTACTATGTTCTTTGACTTTTGCTCCAAAGCACAATAGGAATGGGAATAAAAGAACTATAAGAAAACTGGAAGCCAAATGCATATGCTGCAAGAAATAGCAGAAAAGCCAGTACCTGAGACCACTGAAAATTATTCCATCCTGAGCTTGAGTGTGGAACTAGAAATTAAACCAAAGTAAATATGAGTTACAGGCCTGGTACAGTGGCTCACGCCTGTAATCCTAGCACTCTGAGAGGCCGAGGCAGGTGGATTGCTTGAGCTCAGGAGTTTGAGACCAGCCTGAGCAAGAGCAAGACCCCATCTATACTATAAATGGAAAGAAATTAGCCAAGCAACTAAAAATAGAAAAAAAATCAGCCAAGCATGGTGGCGGGTGTCTGTATTCCCAGCTACTTGGGAGGCTGAGGCAGGAGGATCGCTTGAGCCCAGGAGTTTGAGGTTGCTGTGAGCTAGGCTGATGCCACAACACTCTAGCCCAGGCAACACAGTGAGACTCCGCTTCAAAAAAAAAAAAATATGAGTTACAATATGTGTGAATCATTAATTATTAAAAACGTGATAATTTAGCATATTTCTGGATATTATGAGCATATAGGTATGTAGTGATGGTTAGATAACTTGTAAATTATGTAATTTTTCAATAAAATCATAAAATGAGATATAAACCATGCCATAAAATAGAAATACATGTATATGTTTGTGTACCTGATTATTCATAAATAGTTCTGAGATACTAAACATCCTGCATTTTCTCTCTGCAATTGAGAATAATATACAAGTAACAGAACTATCCTTAAATTTATCCCAAATAATAGTAAATCTAATCATGCAGGTAAGTTAATTTTATTTGCTGTTTTCATAGTTTTTAACAGTCTGTCTTGATAGGTATTGTGCTAATGCTTAAAAAGTTATTTCATATAATGTAATTCTAATTATGTAAAAGTATGTCTGGGCATATGTAGGAAAAGTCTATAAAGGAATGCATCAAGAGTTTAATGATAGTTATATCTGGATCAGGATTTATTATTATTGTATGTCTAGGTTTTTTATTTTATTTTTCTGAGACTCCTCATTTATCTGTATTAAAGTTATATTAATTTAAAGTAATAAAGGAGAAGTTATAATATTTTCAGTGTTTTTTCAATAATGTTCTAAATTTCAAAATGAATTTGGCCAATACCTATACTATAGCCATTTATATACTATATTAATAATTTATAAAGGTATTTCTGGAAAGAAAATTGCTATGTAGCTAAATTGTGTGATTTTAATAATAAATGTTTTAAAAGTTATTTGCTTCATCTGATTTTCTGGACAAATCCAAATTTCAAAGCAGCACCCCGTAGGGTTAGAATTCCTTCCAATAGGTCAACCATGTACTGAGAAAGCACTAACAATTGGAGCTTATGGAACATTTTAATGATACAACCGGGAACCTGGAGGTCATTCAGGTCAGATGGTAATAATGTATTGTATATATTTGATGTCTTCCAACAAGTAGGCATCAAATTATAATTTGCTAACACATAGTAAAACCTATCATTTAGTGTATAAAATCCTTTATCTTCTGATTTGTCTCTTGAAAACATTATATGAGATGCAAAAGTTGTAGACCACTAATATCTTTATCTCCCTTCAGAAATATCTATCTTATGAAGAAACTCAAATATTCACAAAATGAAAATATCTTTCTAAAATGGTTGTGACAGCTCAAGATCATTATATATCACCAAATAGGGCTACTTTTAAGGTAGGTGTGTGTTAAATACTATCTACTCTTTTCTGAAGATATGTCTTTCTATAAGATTGTCTTTCATGAAAGCATCTGGAAATATATGACTCTCTATGTGTATTTTGAGAGTTTGTATTTAATTTTATAAAATGAATTAGCATATAATAAATATCCTTGTATTTTAAGTCAGAAATTATAAGATTGATTGTGGCCCTTTAATTTACACTCTTAGGACTCAATCTTTCTCATCTAAAAGAAGACTGATTTATGAAAATAAACTCCTTTTCCAGAGTGGATTAAATAATTTTTCCATTAAAAGCGGGAGGGGGTGAAATTTTTATTCACATTACTACTTATTTATAAGAAGTAAATCAAACAAGAAGGGTACACAATTTTTGAAAAAGACACATACAAACTTCTCAAGTTTATAAGCCTATTTTATCTGTCTTTTATCCTGAGTCTACATGGCACATATGAGTTTGGTTTAATATTATGCTAATTATATATTATTATGTAAATAATATAATAAAATATAAATTGTATCAAAGATATGAGCATGAACATTTATTATTATACATATATAATATTTTACATGTTTTAAAAATTAATTTGTGATGTTATTTAGATAAATAATAATAATGGTAAACTTGTAATAAATAAAACAGTTAAATTGTTTCCAGTTTCTCTCATGATATAACTGTCTAGGATTTTAAGTGTCTGACAATCTTACTTAAATATTTTGACTTTTAATATTTTCCCATGGAGGATTTGCATAGGATACTCTGGACACTGTTTTATTTGTGCTAGCTTCCAATTGTCACTAGAAATAAGATTAACACAAGTCATTGTATTAACTTGAAGATAATAAAGCTAACACTAAAAATTTTGCCAATTGAAACTGGGCAACAGAATCCTCTGGAGACTTTAATTGTCCCTGATATGTGGAAAAAATGCGAAATTTCTGCAACAATGGCTAGCATGCTCCTTATTTTTAAAGGTATTTTATCAGTAATTTGTGGTACTGGCTTTTTGTCTAATTAGAGGGTCTGAGTTAGAATTTTAGGTATATTTGAACATCTGGAATGATTTAATGAAATATTATTTCAGTAGCTCATAATGTCAAAGCACTACAGCAGTAAGAATTAATGATAAAGTTGAACAAGAGTGTGTTTATAGCACACTAGCACAAAACATTTAAAATTAATGCTAAACTGAACTTTATATCCTTCCTTTTCTAAATATAATAGCATATTGTCCAACAATCAGTCATTCATGCATAGAGGCATACAAAAGTACATTTACTGAATTTAGCATTGGGTCTAATTTAATGTCAAACTGTACAAACCTAAAAATTTACAGATTAGTGACATTCTCTAAAACCTACTTCCAGGAATGTGTGTTGTCTCTTTCAATACTTTCTTTACCTCCTTAACAAACTGCAATGAATTGTTGGTTTCTCCTAAAATATTCCTAATTTCAGAATGTCAAGGCCAGGTCTGGCTGCATGAATGTGTAAATGGTATAGTCATACAGAGATTTCCTCGAATGCCTTGAACTCAGCCTTTGCAGAAGTCCTCGGTGCATTTGTTAGGTCATGCCTTAAGTGTGATTGATATAAATGAGATTTTATGACCAATTGTCTGTCAGGAGGAGAGAGATGGACAGTCACAACAGATTCAGGTGACTGGAGATGATAAGACAGTATTCAAAAGAGGATGCTGAGTGAAACAGACTGAAATAAAAAATGTTCACTGTATTTTATTTTTAGTCAACCCTATACATATTATTTTCAATTATTTATTTATTTTCTGTAATTAACATAAAATAATTGTATACCTTTATGTAGTACACAGTATATTTCAATACATACAATGTATAGTGATCAGATTAGAGTAATTAGCTTGTCCACCATCTTAAGCAGCTGTCATTTCCTTGTGTTGGGAACATTCAATAGCTTTTCTTCTACTATTATTTGAAACTATTTAATACATTATCGTTAACTATAGTGGTATAGAACACTAGAACTTATTTATGTTATCTATCTGTAATTTTGTATTCTTTAACAAATCTCTCCTTATTCCCCTCTTCCTCCTACCAATTCCAGCCTCTAATAACTTCTGTGCTGCTCTTTACTTCTAGGAGACAGTTTTTTAACTTCTGTGCATGAATGAGAACATGTGGTGTTTGACTTTCTATTTCTGGCTTATTTGACTTAACATAATGTCCTATGGCTCATCCATTTTGCTGTGAAAGACAGGATTTCATTCTTTTTTATGGCTTAATAGTATTCCATTGTAGATATATATCACATTTTTCTTTATCCATTCATCTATTGTTGGACGCTTGGGTTGATTCCATAAGTCGACTATTTTGAATTGTGCTGCAATAAACATGGGGGTGCAGGTATCTCTTTAATATACTGATTTCCTTTCCTCTGGATAAATGCTCAGTAGTAAGATTGCTGGATCATATGTTAGTTCTATTTGTAGTTTTCTGAGGAAACCATGATACTATTCTCCACAGTGGTTGTACTATTTTACATTCCCACCAACAGTACATGGCCATCCCCCTTTCTTCACATCTTCAATGGCATTTGTCATTTTTTTTATAATAATCATTCTAACTTGGGTGAGATGATATCTTGTTTTTGTGATTTGCATTTCCCTGATGATATTGAGCATTTTTTTTAACAAATGTATTTGTTAGCCATTTGTATGTCTTCTTTTTTGAGAAATGTCTTCTCAGATCATTTGCCCATTTTTAAATCAGATTTTTTTTATGCTAAGATGTTTAAATTGCTTGTATATTCTGGATACTAATCCCTTGTCAGATGAATAGTTTTCAAATATTTTCTCCCATTCTGCGCATGTATGTGTTTTTCAACCTATACAAATCTGTTATGAGTTGAATTATACCCGGTCAAAAAATATGTTGATGTCCTAATACCAAATACCTGTGAGTGTGACCTTATTTGGAAATAAACATCTTTGCACATGTAATCAATTTAAGATGAGGTCATACTGGATTAGAGTGGGCCCTAAATCTACTGACACAGAAACACACAGGCAAAAGGAGAGAACGCCATGTGAACAATGAGGCAGAGATTAGATTTATGTATCTGTAAATCAAAGAACACGAAGGAGTGCTGGCAACTACGAAAAACTACCAAAAGCCAAAGAAAGATCCTACCCCATAGCCTTTGAAGAGAGCAGGGTCTTGTCAACACCTTGATTTTGTGTTTCTATATTCTAGAATTATGACAATAAATTTTTCTTGCTTTAAGTCATGCAAGTTTTTGGTAATTTGTTATGGCAGCCCTAGGAAACTAATATAATCTGCAATTGCTACACTCAGCATAAAGCAACTTCTCTCATACACTCCTCAAAGGAAGAAAAGACAAATCATGTGCATTTATGACATTCAGTTTTAAGTTCAGGCTAGTTTATTTCCTCGATTATGTGAGGATACTACTGGTTTCTTTTCTCACTTACATTAGTACGATGCAATGGTTAAAAAAACATGCAAGATATTAAATGTTAAATATAACACCTTCTGGCGCTACATGAAAATTAAACTAAATATATACAGTACATAATGAAAATGGAAAAAATAATGATTTTTAAATAAATTTCATATGTAGAAAATTAAAATTTATTAAGCAACATAACACAAATATAGAAGATAAATTTCACTGTACATTTCCCTAGAAAGGCTATCTGATTACATCTGGTTCTGGTCTTTGATTACAGAACAGAGTAATATGAGTTGGAAATTTAGTCTTTTTCTATTGTATTCTGTAGAAATATTTAACAGACATATTGACAGTGATTTTTATTTGATATTGAGCCACAAGTTATACAACAAACAGCCAGTTGGTTGTCTGTGGTTAATTGAAGCTTGATTCAAAATTAGTTACAAGGAATGCCTCAAAATTTAGTTTTAGTTTGCCTGTATAAATGTTCCCAGTATGGTGCAGAAATAACCCCAATGGCCGCTTATATTCCTTTATCACCAGGCAAGCAAATAAATTCAGGTATTTTCTGATCACTTGTAATATTTTTTATTTATTTTTATTTACTAATAGATATCTTATTGAAAAGGGCTTTCTCTTCTTTTTCTTTTATTTCTTCATGCTTCCATTAGTACTAAGCCTTAGTTTTACAGTTTCACCTTGACTAAGAGCAACCAGAAATCCTACGTAGGGATAGTAAACAGAAATCATCTATTTTCAGGTTTTAGATTCCATATTAGTGACATTTAATACTTTTACCAGATTAGTAAACAAAGCAAATTGGTTAAATAAGACCTAGGCAACCACAGTCTTCCATTTTCCTGACTCCCCCAGGGCACTACATTTAATTTCTGCTTTTTTTTCCCCCACACATAATGTTTTTGTGTTTGTGGAGTCGAAAATATTGCTTAAAGAGAAATCTGTAGTACAGCAGGGAAAAACACAATAAGTTTAGAAATTAAAAATGAAATTAAATCTGTAAATTCAGGTAAAATTTTCCAAAAATGAAAAAAAATCTATGAAGATAAGAGGAAAAAGTATTTGGAGTTGAAAAGAATAATTTCCCCTCCCATCATGTTTTCTCCTCAAAACATAACAACAATAAATGTTACCACAATTATGGTGGGAATTAGATCAAGTAGAACTAAGTATTGTATCAGATAAAATATTCACTGAGAATGCTCCACTTCTTGTTGCTATGGAAATAGATCATCATCCTTATAGTAAAGATGTTCTAAGGCAAATCATATACAAAAGAAGTAAATGTTAAGGGGGGGATCAAGTGTGGTATTTTTAGCACTACATGAAGGATATTATGGAAATATGTTTAGGAGGATTTTTGTCCCTGAGAATAGTAGAGAAATAGGATTTCCCATACTTGCACCTGTATATCTGTCTAGCTGGCATGTATATATTTATGTTAAATCAAGCCTGTACACTCACAGGAAAAGAAAGCAAGATCTTTAGTTCCTACTGTCTTGTTGTATCTATTGCTAATGCTATGTGGGTCAGTGTACTTAATTTATTTGGCTCTGTGTGTGTGTGTGTGTGTGTGTGTGTGTGTATGTGTGTATTATTTTTTCTTTTTGGCTTGGGTCACTCATTTGTCTTCTGCTGTGAAGGGAACCCTAGGAATTAGGCAGGCAAGGTTGCTTATCCTCTTGATGTTTGGCCTTCTCCCCCTGTGCTTACCATAACTCAGGAGCATAATTTGCAAAAATTTCCAAGTAATAAGAGCCATTGAAGATCTTGTTAACTAGGAACTTCTAGTCACAGAGGACCTTGTTAATTGGGACCTTCCGCTTACCCTAAGATTGATCCTCCGGAGTGTGGAATTGCAATTGATGACATTTAATGAACCACAAACATACAAGCTAATATTTATTTTCAATGAATTGTGGAAAGCCTTGTTATACCTCACAGAAAATATTTCCCCCCTTTCTTCCTTGGTTACAAAAAGATCTTTGAAGAAATATACTTATTTCATCTGTATTTGATATATGCAATTGTGAAGAAGCTAAGGGGATATCATAAGAAGTGGTAACCCCTGGTATGTATTCAAGGAAAGTTTGGGGGAAATTAAGCTGTGATACATGTATTTTAATATGCTTTAGTCTCTGTCTCTTCGTATCAGAAAAACAGATATCTGAATCCAGTATGTTTATAAACTTGTTGAATATCTAATAATTTAAAATATAATGCCTGATGTTAAAAATGAAGCACATAGATAATATACAGAATAAGCATAGCTATTTGAAATGAGTTAATTTTAATCTTGGATAGAAAATTTTTTTACTTTTACTTATAATTTAAAAAAATATATAAAAGATATCTGAAAGCAAAAATATAGCATAACAGAGTATTTGAAATCTAGTCCAATCAGACATTCATGCCAGTCAGGGGAAGTCACATTAACTCTATGTATCTCACTTTTTTATTTACTTTTATTTATTTTTTTATAAATTGTGATAATGAAGTCTGTCCTTTCCATTTCATTCAGTTTTAGTAAGAATAAATGAGAAAATGCTTTGAATATATTCTGTAACCCATGGATTATCATATAGTTATAAACAATTTTAATGATCTCACAAAATAAAGCACAGGATCAATCTGAAAATGTTTACCCTGAAGTTTAATTCAATGAAACATTAATAAGACTGTAAGTTTGATGTAATGACTATTGGATAGCATATACAATATTATGCTCAAATTCAGTTCTTAAATTGATACTGATGTAGTGCTAAAACGAATGATTCTGTATCAATTCAATAGTGACTGAGGGAAAGAAGTTCAACTGACACCTAGTGAAGACATTTCTTTTGGAGGTTGAGATTATTTGTGCAGGTGATTTTCCTTCAGATCTAGTTTAATACAGAGACTTGATACTTAGGGGTGCTAAAGGAATGAACAGCTGATCTGTCCTTTAGACAGTCATTCTCAACTACTAGAATCATAAAGCCTTTGTCAGCTGCTCAATTACAGTTACTAATTGGGCTTATCTAGCCCTTAAACATCACCACACATCCTTGCAAGTTCTGCCTCCGTAATTATGTTCCCTGAAGATCTGCTGGCAGCAACAGTTAACATATTGGATTGTTCTTCACATGTGTTTACTGGGCAGAACATATGTACTTGGAAAGCATTTTAATACTATTTTGAGAATGTCTTATATAATTGTTTCACTTTTATGTTTTTGAAAATATTTTTAAGAAAGCAATAATTGGTTCCTTAATTAATAGCCTGAGACAAAAGGTGATTCTCATTGCTGTGACAAGCTGGTCATTAACAATATCCACCACCTTCTTATGGGGAGCAATTTGAGTTAATGGATTATGACAGAAGCAATATTGTTTACAAAATAATTGGGTGATAAAATAGATTAATTATTAGGCTTTCCTACTATAAACTGGCTTTTCTATGGTATGAAAGCTTGTAATTTATTCTCTTCTCATTTCCACTACACATTCCATGTAGGATTGTAAATTATAACTTCTTAGTCTGATTATGTAAAATATTTGTATGACAACAATAGAGACACAATTAGCTCAAGAGCTGAACATATATCTGGGTACTTTCACTTAGAATATTTCTGTTGTTTAATTAATTACAAGAAAATATTTTTTTAAATACACAATTGCATAGTTACTGACAACAGAATTCTATTTATAATTGTCTAAATGCATAAGTAACCTAAATGTCAAAAATTATAATATAGTTATATTTATTTAATAGAATATAAAACTTTGTTAAAATTCTATGATATGAAACACATTAAAACTATGTAATCAAGTGATACAGGCCCTGTAAAATAAAGCATATTTAGTATGAGACAGTCCTGGGAGAAAATAACAGCCAATACCACTAGCTATCTCTCTATTAAGTATTTCCTTTTTATTTTCCTCTACATAATGTTTTTATCTGAGCTATATCAATCAACAGGTTATTTTTAAATTCAGTAAAATAAGAAATACTGCTTTAGTATACAATTTAAACCATTAAGGGTATATGTAAGGTTAATGAAGTAAATTGACTATTTGAGGTATTTCCTTGAAATATGACTTAATATTTCTCTGTTTAGCAATAAGCTTTTTCCTTAAACATTCACTTCTTCCTTATTAGTTTTTCAGATGTATGTATTATGGCTTTTGAAGAAAGAACTCTATATTTGTCATTGGTTGGGAACGTGTATTATAACTCGTTGAATGGCAACTAAACTTACAAATTATAATCTCCAAATGTTCTAGAGGTCAATTTTATATATTATAAAAACCACTGGTTCTTGGTAATGAAGTACACAGCAAATTCAATGGATCACATTAACATTTTCCCATAAAATTAGTCATTTCCCTCTAAATAAAATTCTTGGAGCAGAATAATGTTGTCTGTAATACTATCATTGGTTATAATAAAATGTTTGATGTAAAACATTCACACAGGATGGTTCTGACAGAGGCATGATTCACAGGAACAGGAAATGTAAAACCAGGAAAAAACTCGTCTGTGCTAGTGAGTCAAATGTACTTCCGGAACTCTGCACCATCACCTGCTAGTTAGGAATCTATCACTACCAAATATGAACAACAACAAAATGAATGGCAGAGTAAGTATGTGAGATTCAGGAAGGCTAGCAAAAAAACAAAAAATCAATAGCCTGACTTTAGCTGAACAGTGAAAAGCATGGCAAAACCTATTATTATAGGCTTTATTAAAAGTAAGTTGACACTATATATTAAAATTAAAGATACACATATTATTCACTTGTATTTTGAGAGACTACATCCCTTAAATAAATGCAATGATATAGAATTTATACATGTAAGCATAATTACCGCAGCATTGCTTGGAATGTCCAGAAATTTGGAACAAGCAGAATGAATTAAGATTCATTCCTGTTTTTCTGCTCTTACCATGTCAGTACAGGCACTTTCATACTAGTCTCTAGACTTTCATTAGCTTAGTCAAGAGAATGTAGAAAAGTGAAAAAAAAGATTAAATATTTCTAAGAAAGAGAAAGTATGTGAGAGGAAAATTATAAAAAATAATATGTACATTGATAAAGAGCAGGAAAAAAGGAATGATATAAGCATTTGTTTGATTTAGCCAACTTGTAGAATTTGCCCTTTTTTTGGTAATGTACATTTTACTCTGAAATATATAAATTAAGTAAGATTAAAAGTATGATCTATGAGAAAAACCTTAGGAATTTTAAATTTTGATGGTTAATCTTTAATTTGCAAGAAAAGGGAAATAATAAAAATAAAGGAAAAAATAAGAAACTAGAGAGGATTATAATTATACTGTCAAGTCCTTTTCTTTTCTCAGTTTCTTTTTGATCCCTGATATTAACTCTGATTCTTCAATCCAAATATGTAAAAATTTCCCCTGATTATCTGTGCCAGTTTATCGGATGCTTGAATCAGGTCATTATTCCTAGAATTTTATTTCATTATTTCTTTATGTTCCCCCTTGCAGTCCTTTGCCATTCAATAAATAAAGAGGATAGTAAAGCTTAAATTATCACTCTTAATTGTCTTACATAAGAAGTTCTTGCACTATATTTATATAAAACAGAAGTTGCTGCTTTATGATACAACAAACTTGGAAACACTTGCCCCTTGTAAACATGACCTATATGAATCATTAATGACATGGAAGAAATCTCCTGCTAAGAAAATAAATGATCTGCTTTCTGCTGAGTGGGAAGCCCTGACTTTTGGTCATAGGCAAGGTGATAGGATCAGGCATCAAATAAGGTCATGAAAATAGGAGACTATTTAGAATTTCCAGGAGAAAGATTTATTTTTCTTTATTTTTCAATAATTTCAAAAGGTCAATACCAGGAGTGCTACCAGCATCTGCAAACATTAATAAAAACTGCTGCAGTACAACACATTTGAGGAAACGTGGGACGAAGGTCAAAGAAATAATTTTTTACTTAGTATTTGTTTCAACCTAAGTAATAGTACAACAACCTGTAATTTAACTGAAAATGGTTTAGAATACAAAATATAATTTGAGATGTCATGATACACAGAAAAATGTTTGGAAAATCCTTTTGGCAAATGATGAAGTCTTAGTACAATTGACCTTTGACCAAGATTTTACTGCTAGCTCCAATGATTTCACTGGCACTCAAATTCATTTCTTGCACTTTTAAACCTTTATAGAATCCATGCCTTTGAAAATTTTGTTTAAATATTATTAAAGAATTTGTTACAATGCAAACTGATTTTCTACTTTCATATAGCATTTTACAAGTTAGATTTCTTTCCTGTTACTTTTATTGATACGAAGAAACTATATTACAGTTATTTGTATTTTTATAAAGTCTTTTGGTATTTCTTACAACTCTATTAACATGGTAATTTGTGCAAGTGCTTCTTAAATTATTTTCTTATGAGTTCAAGTTTTTATTATTTTATTCTGGTTTCTATTTATACTATAAGGCACATATTTGATGGTTAATTTCTATATGCCTATCTATTTATAGATATTTTATTAATAAATCAAGTTTCTAATCTCTGACTTATAAATTAATACACTTTAATCCTTTTTTCTCACATTCATTTTCTTTGGTTTTGATATTTTTATTTTAGTGATGCATTTAGTTCTTGACTAAATTGGTATAGGTTGGTTTAGACTTCTCAACTTTACATTAAAAAATCAGGTAACTTCTCCTTAAACATAATTTTAATACTCTAAAATATATTATTTTAAAGAAAAAATGTCAGTTTTCTGTGGATGAATATTTACTATTGTTGTCTTTGCATGAGAGCAGACATTAGATGTCTGAAGCACAGTTTGAAAACCAAGACCCTAAACCAGGAGAGATTGACAAAGGCACAACCTCACAGTAGTATCTTTAGAATAAATGAGTGAGGAGAGGAGAAGAGACAAGAGAGACAAGACAAATATATAGTAGTCCTCCTTATCAGGAGGAAAAGAAAAGACAAATATGTAGTAGTCCTCCTTATCAGTGGTTTCACTGCCCATTTTTTCAGTTACCCATAGTCAACCACAGTCCAAAAATATTGAATGGAAAATTTCAGAAATAAACAATTCATTACTTTAAAATTACATACCATTCTGAGTAATGTGATGAAGTCTCACACCATCCACTCCATCCTACTCTGGACAGGAATCAGCCCTTTGTCCAGCATAAAGTTCCTCTCCAGCTATGAAACAGTGAAAACAAAGTTTTGTGCTTTCAAAATACAATTGTGGGACAAATATAGGATAGATATTCTCATTCTGAAAGAGAAAAATTAGAAAGAAGAAAGGGATGATAAGTCCCCAATAACTCCCAAACCTAGAAAGGCAAATTGCACTACATCTTAAGGCTGGAGAATAATTCTCTTTGGTTCAGTGTTCCACTCTCCAAGTCCACTGGGCCCACTGGGGTGGCAGAGTAACCCCCACCACCCCACATGGTAATTTCATCCCATTGGCTCAGGAAACACTAATGAGAATACTATGGTATCAGGACCCCATATGACCTCTTTTAATCCTGATTCCTTCTTAGAGGCTCCATCTCCAAACACAGCCAGACTGGGAATTAGGATTTTAACATATAAATGTTCAGGGAACACATATATTCAGTCCGTAACCAGAGAGTCCCAGCAAATGTTTAAATGTAGCCATAAACTTTTTAAGTATATTTGGGAGGTGGAGGTGGGAGGATTGCTTGAGGCCAGGAATTTGAAATTAGCCAGGGAAACAGTGATATCTCATCTCTACAAAAAAATAAACCATAAATAAAAAGTAAAATAAAATTAGCTGAGTGTAGTGATGTTTGCCTACAGATCTAGCTACTCAGAAAGCTGAGGAGGATGCTAGAGTCCAGGACTTCGAGGTTATGGTGAGCTATGATCATGCAACTTCATGGTAGCCTGAGGGCAGAGCTAGACCCTGTCTGGCAAAAAAAAATTGTTTATAAATTAGCTTTAGACGATTCATACAAGCAATGACCCCTGTTACATTATTCAAGGAATGTGAATGAAAATGGTAGACATAAATATAGAAACACAGCCAGAGAATTGCTAGCATTTTAGTTTCTTGGGAAAATTTTAAAATGCAGAATTTTACCTGAATCTTCAGGAAACTTTGTTTAAAAAAAGAAAAGGTGCAAAGAACAGTAAGTGAGAATTTCATGTATATATGTTCATTTTCTGTTCATTTTTGCCAAAGAATCAGAAATCCTTTATCTAAAATTTTTTTTTAAATTTCTTAAATTATTTGTTAAAGATATTTTTAAGTAAGGAGATATGTTGAGATTTGCAAAGGGTCCTTTAAGTTGGACATACCTCGTGTTTTACACGAGTTAACATGGAACAATGACAGTGGAGTCAGGATAAGAGATAATAATAGGTTGCTTTTTCTTTTTCTTTTGGATTTCTTTTCATGAATGAAAGGTATTCATAAGAGTCTTTTTTACTAGATTTTAAAATGGCAACACATAAGCCGAAACAAAATGTTAAGAGCATTCTGCATAAGATAAAATGTGTAAGATTATCTTATTTCTTTACTATATAGTCTCTACTCCTAGGAAACTAGAAGATAAAATGAAGAAAGCTATGCATTTTACTGATAATGTAGGGAAAAGGAAAACAGAAATCTCAAAGGATATAATCCAAAGCTGACTGCAACACTCACATTACATTTTGTGTCCAAATTAAAGAAATGGAATGAAATCATCCCTCCATGCAAAAGTATGCATTCTACACTAATACTAAATTCTTTAACAAAAGGATAATTCCTGACAAAACATCAATGTCTAGTATTATTAAGTTTTGTTTCCCACTAGAAGAAATATTTAGTAACATGACCTTGAAATTAATTGGTTTTCACAAAGGAAACTAGAAGCCTCAGTAGATATTCCCACTAAAATAGTGGGTTAAAAGCCTCTGAAAATTACTTTGTAGTTAGTAATTTTGCTAGTCACGTACTCACTGTGTTTCAGAATCAAATCCATCCATCTGCTCTGAGATGCTGGTACTATTTCTGTTTCCCATGGTAATGTCAATAAGAGGAACTGAAGAGAAGGATGAAGGAAGGAAGAAGAAATTTCCCCCTGTTCATTTTCTCTTCTATCTTTCCTCCTTCTTCTCTCCTGTTCAGGTCAGCATTATTTCAGAAGAGGGAGCTGGCTCCAGTTTCCAGCTTCTTTTGGCAGTCCTGCTCTCAGCCTCAAAACCATTCTTTCAGGCACCAACAACCAAGAGGTACTTCCCCTTCAGAGATCTGAGCAGTAACCCCAAGAGGCATCAAGAAGAACTCCTGGCATTTCTTAACACCACCTCTTTCCTCATCTTTGCTTTCGTCAGTTATTATCTTTGGGTTATTTTACTCCTCCCTTTTTGCTCCTTTAGTTCTACAGTTCTTCTAAAACCATTTTAAAATCCCACCCCCATGTAAAATACCCAGTATTATCTCTCTTCTCCTGAATGAGCCATGGCCTATTATGTAGGACTTTAAAAATAAAAGTTGACTTGGTTCAGCAGCACATTTTCAAAGACACATATAGACCCAGATAGGGCTCAGGTTAGCTGATTATTTAGATTACCTCACTAATCCTTTAGTTTCAGTTTATCTCAAGTGGTTGACTCTTAGCAATCAGCCTGGGTTAAAGGGCAGATTAAACACCATATTCCACGTCGGAATCAAGGCAAATACCCTGCACTAAAATGGACATTTATCAATGACTTACTAACTTTATAATTACTATGTGAACTGAGTACATGCGATTTAGAAAGAAAACTCTGCAATGAATAATACAGTATCAAACTTCCTATTATTCAGAGTTCACAATTTTCAACACCGTGAACAGATCGGTGCTATTTGTTGGGAAGCAATTCTCTGTGGTGTTTCTGCCGCCTCATATGATCTCTTCAAGACTCTTTGTATAGCAAACAGCCTTGGAAGTTAGAAATAGTGTATAACTCCTTAGGAGAGTGCAGATTTCTTGCCTGACCAGTGTAATAAACACAGAGAATGTTTTCCTCCTCTGAGATATTCTAGGGTAGTAAAATTTACCTCCTCTTCCCAAAGGGATACCCTTATATTCCAAAGCAATATCTCTCTCTCCATGAGAGGAAGGACAGCGTTGCCAGCAAATCCCCGATAACATTGAGGTTTTAAAGTTGCAGTGTTCCTCAGCTGTGACCCAAACCCTGTGTATGCAGTGCCCTAGTGAGTCTGGGCTGCTATACAAAATATCAAAGACTGAGTGGCTTATACACAACAGAAACACATTTTTCACAGTTCTGCAGGCTGGAAGTCCAAGATCAGGATGACAGTATGGTCGATTCTGGTGAGGGCCCTTTTCCAGGTTGCAGACTTCCACTTAGCTTGGTAACCTCACACACACACAAAAAAAAAAAAAAAAAAAAAGAAAGAAAAGAAAGCTCTTTGGGCTTCTTTTTTATAAGCACACTCATCGGTTTCATGAGGCTCTGTCCTTCCAAATGCTCCACCTCCAAATCCCATCACATTGATGGTTAATATTTCAACATATGAAACAACAATCTCTAACATGCAGCATTTACCTGGGTCACTCCCATGGAACTTGGAAGCTAAGGAGAACTATGTAAACATGAACCAATGTCACCTGCCATGTGATGAGTAATAAACTGTCTAGACTCATTTGGGCTCATTGTTTCCCTGTGAAATCTATCCAAATGTGGCCAGTCAGCCACACACCTCCATTTGTCACTGATGTTTAAGGATATATATATATATTACATATATAATATATACAATATAATATGCATAATATAACATATATGTAATTTATATAAAATATACTATACTGGACACATATTTTAAGGATTATTACTATTTTGTTAAAAAATATATGTCACTTAACCATAGAGTATAATTATTATATTGTGTGTACTTAAAGAAAATTCTAGTTAAAAAACAAAAACCAGCATTCTTATCATTTTTATTAAAGGGACAGAATTCCAAAGGGAGGAGTTTATCCACCTGAGATAGAGTTAAAGATAGTGAGATGTTATGTGACTATTGCCATTCTTTAGCTCACTCCATGTTTATAAATGTAAAAATATGCTTAGAAGATAGATGATCCTCCAGAATGTCTCATGTGACCTTTGTTACTTGCATTGGTATCTTCTGATTTGTGTCCTCTGCTAATTGTTCCCTTTTGAAGTGGGGGTTTCCCAGATGTTTACTCCCCATCATTCATAAAGTTATAGTTCCAATATTGCTGACGTGTATTATTGTTTTACTGGTTTATTTCTATAACTCTAGAAACTTTCTTGATTTATTAAGATATGTTTTGTCCATCAATCTAAACCAATTATTGATGTTTATTAGTAAAATGTTTACAAGTTCTAGTGTACTTACATTTTTCAATGTATTCTTTTTAATTTATATTTCATCTGTTATATTCTCTTTCAACAATTTTTCTAATTTTTAAATTTATTACTTTTTTATAACTTCTTTTCTGTGAATTATATTTACATCATCAAATTGTACCATGAGTCTTACCCACATCTGATTTAGATGATATTTAGATGACACTGTGAATTTTAGATTTTAGTATTGATGCTGCAATGAATTAAGGGTTTTGGGACTGTTGGGATGTAATTACTATATTTTACATGCAAGAAAGACATGAATTTGATATGGAGTAATGGAATGTTATGGAAGGAATATTTGCTTCCTACCAAAATTCATATGTTGTAGCCTGAACTCTTTGTCTGTAGTTGGAGAATGAGCCTCTAAGGAAGTAATAAAGGTTAAATGAGATAATAAAGGTGGGGTGTTTACCTGACAGGATTAATGTCTTTATAAGAGTCACCAGAGAGTATCCTACCTTTCTAACCCACTTCAGTGGCACAGAGGGAAGGCCATGTGTGGACATAGAAAATATGGTGGAATAGTGAAATATAAGCCAGGAAGAGAGCCCTCACCAGAAACAAAATTTGCTAGCACCTTGACCATGGACTCTAGCCTTCAGAACTGGGAGAAAATAAATACCTTTTAGTTAAGCCACCAAGTCAGTGGTATTTTTTTATGGTAGCCTGAGCAGATTAGTATATTCTGGAACAAAAATCAGAAATATTTTGATAGAATGAAAAACTATACTTCACCTATTAAGTCTAAGCAATATGTCCAAATCTATATACTTTATAAAAGGAAAAACTAGAATTGTATACTAAGTTGTCCGAATTCTGACAATGAAACTATGCCAATGTCAACCTACATAACTGTAGCAGTTTACCATACTCAACTCATAGGAGCCTATATAGAATGGTACAATCAGGTTTAATGCTCATTGTGAGATCTTGTGGTAGAGAATATTTTGAAAGAAAGGTAGTATGCTTTTAAGAATAATGTTTTTAGTAGATTAGAGTCTGGAGATTGAGTTTTTGGTTTGATTATATTGAATTTTGATTGGTCTTTATATATTTATGATAAAAATATTAGATGCATATAAAATAGGTAAATGTTTAATGCTTTTAAAATTTAAAGATCTCTTAAAAATCAATAGGTTAAAGAAAACAACCAACATTAATAAAATATGAATAGAAAGTTTAAAGTATAAAAAACAGAAGTGGCCCATGAACAGATGAAATTATTTTAAATATTACTAAAAATTGAAAAAAGTGAACTAAAAGAAAGGCATCATTTTTCACCCATTGCATTACCAAAAGTTAAAGGCAGATAGTGTACAATTTTGACAAAAGTATGTGAAATGGACATTCTCTTATTTCTAGTGAAAATATAAATTAGAAGAACATAATTGAGTAGTGACTGTGATATTTTACGATGTGTTTATATTTGACTAAAATTTCCATTTCTAGAAATATATTTTTGAAAAATAATTGAAGGTTTTATAAAACTGTAATATAAAATGATTAGTTTTTCATTCATATTAAGTTGACTAAAATGACTGTCATTAAATTGAGTGATGGTAACTTCAAAAATTTGAAAAGTAGCCATTAAAAGGAAGGAAGGATATCTATATATACTCTTCTAGAAAGACCATGAAAACCTATTTAAATAAAAAGAATACAAAAGTAGTATGAAGATACCTCAAAGAACTAAAAGCAGAACTACCATTTGATCCAGCAATCCCACTACTGGGTATCTACCCAAAGGAAAAGAAGACATTCTATAAAAAAAAGACATCCACAATTAATTATTTATAGTAGCACAATTCACGATTGCAAAGATGTGGAAACAATCCAAGTGTCCATAAATACATGAGTGGATTAACAAAATGTGGTTATGTATACCATGGATTACTACTTAGCTATAAAAAAAATGATGAACTACCTATTGTATTATCCTGGAGGGAGCTAGAGGCCATTTTTCTAAGTGAAGTATCACAAGAATGGAAAAACAAACACCACATGTACTCACTATTAAATTGGTACTAATTGATCAACACTAATGCGCACATATGGGAAATAACATCCATCGGTGTCAGGCAGGTGGAGGGAGGAGGGGGGATGGGTAAATCCACACCTAATAGATGCAGTGCACACTGTCCGTGGTATGGGCACACTTGTCAGTTGGTGCAAAGGCAATTTATGTAACCAAAATGTCTGTATCCCCATAATCTGTAATTTAAAAAGAAGATAATTACAACCCCCGCCCCAAAAAAGAATACAAAACAATATGTATGATATGGTATCATTTTGTTAGATAGATAGCAAGGGATTCTGGGTCTCCTAAGGATGAAAGTGGGTGCCTTTGCAGTTCACCCCCCCCACCATGGGCTTATAGAGAGTCTCATGGGATCCATATGTGCAGTGAGACTAAGGTCACATAACTCCCAACTGTCAATCCAAGTGGTTCCACGATGACATCTGAGCCATGGGGAGGTCCCTGCCCGGCAAGTATAAAACAAGACCCAGACTATAACCAAGCCTTTTTTTTTTTTGCCCTTTTTCTGCTGTAACAATAGGTCTAGTCATCATCGTGGTGTATGTACCATGCTCTTAAACCTATATCTTGCTTTTGCTCTATAATCTGATCTTTCTCTCCTCAATAAGCCTCATTTTTGTGCTTGCCTTACTGTGGTATGTCTGGTCATTCTTCAGCCTTGAGTGCACCAAGAACAGACATTTCAGACTGCAACTGGACAATTTAATGTTCAGTGGTGTATATGTCATATGAGCAAATGAAGTCATTCAAAAGACATGAAAAATAATTTTGATTTTTAAATGGAGATTTGGAATGGAGTTTTTTTTTCCTAAATAAGTGCTTATAAGATTAACTAACTGAATAACCAATCAAATAAATAAATAAGTAGATTTAAGATTTAAAAAATAGCAAACGAGGTATAATGTCACCATCTCACATTTTAACTTTCAAAAAATGGAGATCAAAGTCAGAAACAGAATTAAGGGAAGACTAACCCTGCCCTTCTCCAGCTTAAAAGGAGATATTATAATAATGTGTTAACTTTGAGAATCTTCACCAATGACACCCAATTCTTGAGAAGCTACATCAGAGAATATTTTCACCTTTTCCATCTCTGGCTAGCAGAGATTGGACACAATCATTGGGCAAATATGCTTTGACTGAGAGAGGCATGTGGGGTTGAACTTCCCTAATAAAATCAGAAACTCCAGAAATCTTCAATGTATTGTGGAAACACATTGAATGAGTAGGATATGCCATGGATGTGATCAGCTTTGCATTTGTTTGGTGCAGTGAATCCTTTTAGATCTTTGCTACTCAAAGTATGGTTATTAAACCAGTGACACCACCATCACCTGGGAGCATCCATGAATGTAAAATTATGCACATCCCTTCATTAGCATTTTAGCAAGATCTCAGGTAATTTCAATTACATGGTTGTTTAAAAATACTATTTTAAAGGACTTTAAGCAAAACATTATATAATATATAATACTTTAGGAACCAGTTATGTTAGGAAAGCCTGCACAAAGTTAAGACCTTCTTTTTCACTCACACACTCAGCCTACACAAAGTCAACAATGCTGTATTTTCCGATGGAAAAAAAAAAAAAAGCCTAAATTTAGGTAAAGAGGAAAAAAAATAAAAAAGGAATAATCTTCCAATTTCTATTAAAAAATTCATGTTAGGAAGATGAAAATGTTTAACAAGTATGTAAACATCATTTTAAAATAAGCAAATTAAAGAACATAATTTGCAAAAGATAAGTGACTATCTTAGCCTACATTAGATCATTATTGAATGATAGAAGTACATGCTCTATGAGTGACTTGTAAGTACTTAATAAAAGCACTAATTCATGAAATAAGAGTGTAAAGACCAGATGGTAATAAAACCCAGTAAGATGAAAATGGAGACTGGAAAGCTGTGGAAACAAATTAACAAATAAAATTACAATAATGCAGAAATAATAAATGCATTCTAAATACAACAAAGCAGAACAGATGTGGCTGAAAATGAAATCATTGACACAGTGGAGAAAATACCTATTAAAATTATGCGAATGCAGAATAAAAAGGCCCAGATCAAAGCAATTAGATGAATCACAATAGATGAAGAGAACAAAGATGTTTTAACATGAGAGTAACTGTCATCTAGGATGTAAAGAATTCAATAGAATTAAGAAAAATCATTCATGAGAAATTGATGAAAATTTCCCTGAAATAAATTTTTAAATATATCTGCAGAACAACAGAATACACAGTGTTCCAGAAATAAATGGTGCAGAACAACTTGCCCAAAGAACTAGCCTGGCAATGTAATTGATGTTAAAGAATTCAGTATTCTCTGGCATACAATGATGAAATGAAAGTTATGTACAGGAGGAAATGTCAACGTAGCCTCAGATTTACCCACAGAGGTGTTCAATGATGGAACATAATAGCATAATAGCTACAGAGTTCTGGAGGAAATAAAAGGTTATGTGGTACTTGAGACCTATATGTTCAAGGAAGTTGTTATTCAATCATGAAAATACACCACCACCATGTTAAAAATCAAAATAAAAATTAAGAGGAAACAACCAATAGGTCCTTCTAGGAAAAGAAAAGAAATAAAGAGACAAATAAACAAACACATTTTTGACAAGCCAATTGAGTGATGAATAAAGAAAGATATCATTAGAATCCAAACAAAGTAAACATAGAAATAAAACTAAGCAAACATAGTAATGAAATTTTAGGTAAAAAGACAAATACGTAGATCAGTAATGTAAACTTAGAGGAATGTACAAGATTGTGCAGGTGTTAAAGGAAATTAAAATGGAGATGGGATGTGGAGATTCCTTGAGCAAATGAAGCCAGTTAGGCCTTGAAAATAACCTTAGTGTTGCTTAACTCATCAGCATAAGCAAAACTTGGGCCATTTCTTGTAAAGCCTGTATTAGGAAAAAACAAAAATTAAGCTCAATTGATCAGAAGCTGTCAAGTAACTTACAGTTACATAACGAAACATTTTTTAGCAGAATCACCAAATAAAGACAACTGCATAACTCTAACCAATCAAATATTTTATTTGCTTTACTTCCACATCTGTCATTTAAAAGTATCTCCTTTGCATACCCTCTACAAAGCTCCCAAAGCACTTCTAGTTAGGAGCTGCCCAATTCATGAATTGCTGTTTGATCAAATAAACTCTTTTACATTTTATTGTGCCTCAATTTATCTTTTAGCACAGGTTATGCTATATCAAGTGGAAATAATTAAAACCCCTCCATCTCTCAATATTTTTAAAAAAGTTCATTAAATTTTTAGGTATCTTTATGGAAGAAGTGTCTCTTAAGAAGAGCAAATATTCATGTAATTAACACTTTTTAAAAAATTTACTTTTCTTTTTTCTTTCAAATTCTTATATTAAAAGTATCACTTATGGTATGAACCCGGTTTAAAATAAAATACCTTACTTTAATTTACTTTTCTTTATTACTTTCATCCATTCTTATTTCCTTTCTATTTTCTAAGAGAATAGCAAACCATCTGGAATGCTCTTTAGTGAATGGTTGAAATGTAATTTTAAGTTTTGTTTGTTTAAAGTGATTCTTGATATGTTTTGTATGTTACTTTTTTTTTTGGATAAGACAGTTATTATTAAGAAAACAATACAAAAAGTAAGGTCTATGAGGATGCACATAAAAATTTAAATATTATCTTTGTGGTGGTAGAATTGGATTGAATGTAGGTAGAAATCATAAGTAGGCATTTTTAAATTATTACTTCACAATTTTTATACTATAGTAACCAATTTATTACTAACATAAACTACTCTTACTTGGGAAATATCATTTGTTATTAATTATATTAAAATGTATTTTCTAATCTTTGTATTTTATATATTAATGACAAAGCTCAGTTATTATTTTAACATATATGGATTATGTCTCAACTGGAGGAGGTTAGGGAGGAATACAAGCTTATGGTTTAGTTAGGAAGAAATTAGTACTATTATTCATTGATTTGTAAACCAGGCAAGTCAGAAGTCCTTGAAATGTGTGAATTTGAAAATACTTTCTGTTAAAGTCAGGTTTTTTGTGCATGGTCTCATTGGGTTCTTACAAGACACCATTAAACAGTTTGAACAGACATTATTTGTATTGTACTCTGTTTGACAGAGTTAATCTGTCTTGAGAGTCATACTAGTTTGTTTTGCAAATGATGATTTCTGTATATTTCAAACTCTATACTATATTTAATTTTTAAATTTTCCATAGAATAATATACATTTATGCTACATAATACCTAATTTCAGGTTTAACTCTGGTTTAATACTTTAATTATCAAAGAGCGTTCAAGTAACTTTTTTATTTGTTTACTTTTAATAAGCTTTTTCTTTCAAAGAAAGTAACTTCTAACTCAGCTCTTTGTTGAGCCTCATAGTAGAGGAAAGAAAATAATTAAGAAAATTATTCCTTCCAAAATAATCTCAAGTTATATTTGGATAATTGTATTACATTGAAGTAAGCCTTTAATGGATAATAAGGAAAACATATTACTTTTTATTCTTTCTTAACTAAAGGATTGAATGTAACAGATATGCTAATTTACCTCTCCCTGTGCTTTTAATATATGTATTCCAACTTTAGTTTCTCATGTAATTGTCAACAAATAATTGTTTCAAGAAAAATATACATACAGATTAGCAAAAATAAAATTACATGCACATATTTGCCAAGACATAATGCTCTGAAAGCTTTCCTTTTTCAAGAAAAAAAAAAATAGATGTAGGTAGTTCATTTCATTTACATAACCTCCAAGTTTTGAGCCATGTAATCAAGATATCTTAGACACAAATTAATTGAGCCAGTAAGAAGTCTACTGTGAGTTCTAAAATAAAAATATGTCCTTCCCTTCCTTCTTTCTTCCCTTTTTCTCTCTCTCCCCTCCCTCCCTCCCTTCCTTCGTCTCTTCCTTCTTTCCTTCCTTCCTTTTTTTTCTTTTGCCTTCTCATCCTCTCTTTCTTCATTTCTTTCTTTTTTTCTTGTAGTTAGTGCTTGGCTATTCAAATTATTTCTCTTAAAAACTTAAATGATAGCCTGAGAAATAAAACACTGGTACATGGCACAGAAGGCAGGAAGCATGCTTAAAAATATGTAAATATGTTTACTTCATGTGGCAGTGAAAATGCCAGGTGAGAAGAATCTTTGTGGTAGAGACATTGTAGAAAGAGTAAAGTACTCTGAAGGATACAGAAACAAAGGATTGACAATCCCAAGTTGCAGGTTGGACTGGTTGTTGGGACATTAGTGCTGCTGTTCTATTCTGAACAATAGTCTGTTATCTCTAAGTCCTGCAGGTGATACTGCTAAGTTCATTTACTATGCCCCTTCCCCACAACAGATAATAAAAAATAAAACTCCATCAACTGAAGTAAATCAAATATATTTGTTCTTGAAAATAAATTAACTATATAGAAACCATCATGTATAAATAAAATAGTTATTACTCATGGCATACGTGATTTTCACTGTGCTTGATAAGTTTGAAAAACAGATGTTCTCTAGTGTTATTCATTCATTAATCATTCACTCAGTGTTTATTAACACATTGACTGCCACACTAGAAAAAAATTTTTCCTTGGGGTCATGGTATTTTATTAACAAAAGAGAATAAAAGTTTTGAAAACAAAGCAATCCTTTCTAATTTAATGATAAGTTTGTTATTTTTTATTGTTTTCTGTGCATGAGTTATATGCAACTTGAAAAATAGTTCATAAGCATACAAGTAAAAGATGTGTGAGTTACCGATGCTTCACAAGGCCCCAGGCTAAAAACTAGTATGAGTTACCTAAAACTCACATGGCAGTTAATGTGTTAAAAGTAAGATATATATCTTAGAAACCCATATTGGTTTCCTAAACAAGACAAAAAAATTTTTATGGTGGTTAATTCTAGCATTGGAAATATACAATAAATAAATACATATGCTGTAATATAAAAAAATCAGTATAAATTCTTGAAACCATATGGTTATAATTCTCTCTAATAGGATCTTTAGCTTTTTGTTTTATTTTGAAGGGAAAAAAATAAACCCTCAAAAATTCCCAATGCTCATCAAAAACTGTAAGGCTATTAAGCCATCTTTTGCTTTAGAACTAAATTCTAAGATAATTTTTTTAATGTTTATTTTATTTTTTTTTAATTTACTTTTTTCAGCATGTTATGGGGGTACAAATGTTAAGATTACATATATTTCTCTTGCTCCTCCTCCCCCCTCAAGTCAGAACTTCAAGTGTGTCCATCCCCCAGTTGGTGCGCATCACACTCATTATGTATGTATATACCCATCCTCTCCCCCCTGCCCGACACCCAATAGATGTTATTCCTATATGTCTACTGACTTGATCAAATTAAAAAGCTTCTGCACAGCCAAAGAAACTGTCAAGAGAGCAAACAGACAACCCACGGAATGGGAGAAAATTTTCGCAAGCTACACATCCGATAAAGGGCTGATAACTAGAATCTATTTAGAACTCAGGAAAATCAACAAGGAAAAATCAAACAACCCTATCAAAAAGTGGGCAAAGGACATGAACAGAAACTCTCCAAAAGAAGACAGAATGATGGCCAGCAAACATATAAGATACATTTTTTAAGATATAGATACAGTCCTTCCTTGAAA
>CAUYPO010040449.1:0-13469 GCA_963574435.1 Cheirogaleus major
CGCATGCCTGTAGTCCCAGCTACTCAGGAGGCTGAGGCAGGAGGATCGCTTGAGCCCAGGAGTTTGAGGTTGCTGTGAGCTAGGCTGACGCCACGGCACTCTAGCCCAGGCAACAGAGTGAGACTCTGTCTCAAAAAAAAAAAAAGGCAATGGCAGGAGGGAGGTGGGGAAGGCTTAATATATATACATACATATACAGATATATTTTTGTAAATAAACAGGAAATGAGTTTTCAAAAAAAAAAGTTAGAAGTGAGTTAACACTTTGGAGAAAGGGGGATGGGAAGGATTATAAGAACTGCTGAATGCTTTTACTTCAAGAGACACACATAAGCACACAAACATACATACACGAACTCAGCCCAATGATGTAAAGTCCACAAACTACTACAAATAGTTTTCATTTTCAGGATTACAATACCAATCCAGGCATGGTGCTAAACTCATTGAAAAGACGAACACACCCTAGTTAGTTTGAAACCAAATGTGAAAAAGCAAAGCTAATGCTATTCCTTTTTTTGTTTTTGTTTTTGTTTGAGACAGAGTCTCACTCTGTCACCTGGGCTAGTGTGCCCTAGCATCAGCAACCTCAGACTCCTGGGCTGAAGCAATTCTCCTGCCTCAGCCTCCAGAGTAGCTGGGATTACAGGCGCACACCAGCATGCCCTGCTAAATTTTCTATCTTTAGTAGAGATGGGGTCTCGCTCTTGCTGAGGCTGATCTCCAACTCTTAAGCTAAAGCAATCCTCCAGTCTTGGCCTCCGAGAGTGCTAGGATTAAGCGCATGGCCTCTAATGCCATTCTTTATGTAATTACTTTCAGGCCTCATTCTCTGATTAAAAACCATTTAATACCTATATTTGTTTCAGAAATTAAAAACATTTTTGTAAAAATCACTTCAAATGTACAGCAAGTCCAAAAGTACCTGCACATCTACGCTAAATAAGTAATGAACTGACCAAGTTTGGTGGCTCACACCTTTAATCCCAGCAGCAGGCCGATCATTTGAAGCCAGGAGTTTGAGACCAGCTTGGGCAACATGGTGAGATCTCATCCCTACAAAAAAATTTTTTAAACAACTAGGTGTGGTGACACGTGCCTGTAATCCCAGCTACTCGGAAGACTGAGGCAGGAGGATAGCTTGAGCCTAGAAGTTCAAGGCTGTAGCGAGCTATGATTGTGCCACTGCACTCCAGGCTGGGCAACAAAGCGAGATCCTGTATCATGCATGCATTCATTCATAAGTAAATAAATAAATAACTGAATCACCATATACCATAAAAAACAAAGCTGAGTGGCAATATATCCATTTTATTGCTCAAGCCTAGACAGGCTTCCAAGGCTCTTCTTTCCTAACTTTACTACAAAGTTTCAGAGATTAAAATATCCTTGGTTGTGCCCATCAATTCATGAGTGGATTAAGAAAATGTGGTATATACCATACCATGGAGCACTACTCATCTATAAAAAGGAATGAAATAATGTCTTTTGCAGCAACTTGGATGGAACTGGAGACCATTATGCTAAGTGAAGTATCTCAGGAATTAAAAAAAAAAAACCCACATGTACTCTCTAATAATTAGGAGCTAATTGATGGGCACGAAGAGATAAAAGGTCATAGGAAATCAAGACAGGGGTAGGGGGATGAGGGGAGGGGTAAAAACCTACCTATTGGGTACAATGAACACTATTCAGGAGATATGCACACTAAAAGTCCTGACTTAAGCATTATAAAAAAGTATCCATGTAACAAAAACATCTGTACCCCCTTACTATTTTGAACTTTTTCAAAAAAGAACATAAAAATAAATAAATAAATATCCTTGGTAATTGAAACCATCAACTCCATCTTTTAGGGAGAAGTTGAAACTCTCTCAGCATTCCTTTTCCTTAAAATTCCTTTGTATTTTAAGAGTAACAGAGCTAAAAAAAATTAAAAAATAAATTTTAAAAAAGAGTAATAGAGCTAATCGTAGAGAAGGGATAATCAAAACAAAACAACCACAATGTTCTGAGAAATGTTACAATGTTTAAGAAAACTTACAATGTACCCCTCTAGATGTATGTTTAGTAGCAGATGGTACCCATTATCCAATATTTACATGCAAGGACTTTCTCTTATTAATTTTTACCAACCATTACAATTAAGTATTCAAAAATCAGCAAATGTCTATGAACTTTATAGAAGGGACTATCACACTGACTCTAAGACACTCATTCTAAGAAGATTTCTTTGCTCATTTAAAACATAGACGTCTTTCAAAACATACAATCTTTGCATTTGAGTAGTGGTTACCATAGCACCTATACAGGAAAACCTTTGACCTACAAAAGCACAAATTAAAGAATTGTTAAGTAAGAACAGGATTCATAGAATTCATACCCCCTTGCTAGATAAAGATTCAATCTGCCGTTAATCATTATCCTCATTTATAATTGTACTTTGTATAAAAGTACTATCTGCCTAAAGAAAATAGGATTACTATTTAAAAACTTAGGAAATTATCAAGGAGTAATATAGGTTTAAAAATAAGAAATTTTTTAAAATTTTTAAAAAATAAAAACTTAGGTTGGGCCAGGTATAGTGGCTCATACCTATAATCCTAGCACTTTGGGAGGCAGAGATGAGAGGATCACTTGAGGCCAAGAGTTCAAGAACAGCCTGGGCAACATAGCAAGACTCTGTCTCTACAAAAATAGAAAAATCGGGCATGGTGGCATGCGAGTATAGTCCCAACCTATAATCCCAGTGAGGCAGGAGGATTGCTTGAGCCCAAGAATTTGAGTTTGCAGTGAGCTATGATGATGCCACATGCATCCTAACCTGGGCAACAGAGTGAGACCCTGTCTCAAAAAATAAAATATAAAATAAAATAAAATACATAAAATAATAAAATAAATAAAATTTAAAAAATAAAATGATAAAATAAAATTTAGGAAAAATAATCCCATTAATTGCTCCCCCACAACCAATATACCCTTTATTTAGCACATGCAGAGCATAAGTGCCTGAAACAAGTATTTGACACGATTATAATAGCACAAATAAAAAGCTCCAAGTTGGCAAGCCATCCACACAAAATTGCTATTTGCTGTGTCATGCTAATCTTACAGGTTTAGTGCTGGTATTATGTCACTTAAAACCAAGATTATTAATTGACATTTAAGTGTTTACACCAAACTAGATCCCATGCCACATACTGCCCCAAAAGCTCCAGCTCATTTACACATAGAATCGCCAATCATTAGTAAAGTAAAACTAATAGTACATACTGTAAAATGTGTAGTTTTTCCTGGTTGTGGAAGGGACCTTCAACTTTAGATTCTGCCAACAGCAACAGTAAAGGAATTATCTACTGCCATTAAAATCCTCAAAGTCACTTCCAAGATTAAGAAGCTTCAGATTATAGATTCTTTTTAACCATTTGGTATTTCCTCAATTGTCCAATGATTAACCAGACAGTCCCCAAGGAACAAATGTGTCATTGTGTTTAACCAAAGAAGGCCATCCTATCAATGCTATTCAATAATTTATTAAGATTTTATAGTTTTATTCTTATCAACCAAAAAGTAATATATAAATATTGTCACTTTCAGAAATATTTCCCTTTTTATCAGGTTTATACCTTTACTAAGGCCAGTAACAACAAATTTCAAGCATTACAAACCCAAATATTAATATTACAATGGCAAGATCACATAAGTTTGACAGTAATAATCCTAATAAGAACAAGGGACCGAGGCTTCCTCAAAGCAGAGTAACAACTCAGTTTTCCTAACCAGAACAGCCTGTTTACCTTATTACATATCTTTGCCAGAAGTCACTCCCTAAGCCCCCAAAGAGGTATAACAGCATTTTAACCTTCAGACAAGAGTGGTCACTAAACTAATAACCTAAGAGAACCTCAAAGTCTCATACAATAAATGAAAACTTACCAGATTTACTCTGAGATAGGCATAGAGTTATGGTACAGAGGCCACACACAGTCAGAAACAGTGTATCTCATCTCACCCACTATCATATCACTTTCTAAATTTTCCCATTTTTCTTTCCCATCTCTTTCCCATTTTTCTGCCCTTTCGTGTGCCATTCTTCTTGTGCCCTTGCACTTCTCCCTCCCTCTCCCTCCCTCTCTCTCTCCAGAGAGTACATTATAAAACAAATTCTTTCTAATTCACTCAAAGCTGAGAGAAAAGTTTTGATAACACAACGCCTGGTTTATTCATGAACTTGTACAATACCTGGAATCATCTGTCACTTCTTCAATAAAGCCCGATTCACATCTGGGACAAATATATTCCTATAAAACAAAGGAAGAAATAAATAAAAGTTTTCATTAGAAAGCAAAGTGCATATACAGTTTCAGAGTAAGGTTTTATACAGCTGATGTTCTGAAACGTTGTATGGATTTGCTGACTCCCAGGATAGTTTTTCTATTATATTCTGGCAAATACAGACTTCCATAAGATATCTACAGAATGGCTTCCTGGCTACTTAAGAGGTTTCTACTAAGATATAAAAGGAGAAGTGTAAAAGATTTCTTTCTTTCTTTTTTTAGTTTCAGTTGATTTATTTTTTAGCTGGAATGAACTCATCATCCAATTCTGTCTTCAAATGTAATGAAAAAGTTCCACTATATATAATCAAAGCAGTAACATAATACTTACGGGTATAGAAACTGCTATTTTTGACTATGTACATACAAGAGATACAAGCTAAATAACACAGTATAAATCAATCTGTAGATTAGGAAATTTGCAATGAAACTTTACAATATTTCTAATCCCTTTCTGATTACCAATGGTTCCAAATAAAAACTTAATATTCTCTAATATTCTACAGAAATGACAATTCAAATAACCAAAACAATTCATTAAATCAGTTTCTATTTCATTCAGTAATAAATCTTTCTTTTAAATAGTATCAAGCTTTGGGGATAAGAAAGAATACACTTTAGAGACTGCCTTACCATAGTTTTAAAAAGTGTATTTTAACTGCCTATTAAAATAGATCTGGGAAGGACATTTTCAACTATTTTCTTGTCCCTTATATTTCCTGAACCCTGAATTTTGTTTTATCCAAAGGTGATATAAGCTGTATTTGGCTGCTCAAAGACAGGACAGTAATTCAAACACTCAAATGCTTTCTTATGAAGGTTGTAAAGAAAAAAAGATCAAACTCTCGTGTTAGGAAGATTAGTTTGATGAGGAATCAAACTAAGAAACAGTAAATTTAATAAAATAATTGCTATAATCAATGAACACCGGAAACAGAAATAAATACAAAAGTTTGCCAGGGTGAATCAGGGAAGGCTTTGTCCAAAACAAAGACCAAAAAAATTGGTCTGTTTGTTCTATGACAAAGGAAATTATGGATTTAGGACCACAATGATAGAATATAGCATGCATGGAGATTGGAGGGGAGCAGTAAGAATGATAAGCAGACAGGGACTGAATTGTGGAAAACTTGAGGTTACTATGAATTTTACCCTGTGGATCAGAAACTCTCAGCCTTTTTTCTCCTCTACACACATGAAGAATGACACACTCAAAATGGGTATACTGTGAACTACTTCAGAAATAAAATAATCTAGAGACCATATAAATCCCTGAGTCCTTCCCTCTACTCCTTCATACCCAACCCTTCCAGGTAGCTGTAACTCTAATGTTTTCTCTCCTATTAAGAAAGTGTATCAGAATGCAAGTGAGGTTGATTTTAGAAGACAATCCTTAAATCTATTCTAATGTCTAAAATTTTAATAGTCAATCGCAAAATGTAATTTGTCACAATCACAAGTGCTGGGCCTTCTTCTTTCTTCCCTCTCCCTCTTTCATTCATTCCCACTGCTTTAACACATTGACTGCCACACTAGAAAAAAATTTCCCTGGGGCCACAGTGTTTTATTAAAACGATTCAAATTTGTTATTTTTTATTGTTTTTTGTACGTGAGTTATATGCAACGCAATCCATGTTTTTAGAATTAAATTGTCAATATTAATTGTAACAATAAGACCATCAACAAATAAGATTTTCACGAAACAATTGCAGGCTTTTGCTTCATGAGACCCCGGGCTCAAAACTAGCCTGAGTTAAATACAACTCACTTGGCAGTCAATGTGTTAAATATCCCTATATGCCAACAACTCCCAAATGTGTAACTCCATCCCAGGCCACTCTTCTGAATTCCAGATTCATTTTTCCTAACATAATACTATTCTTCATTTATCTTAACATAATACTATTCTTGGTCAGGCATGGTGGCTCATGCCTAAAATCCTAGCACTCAAGGAGGCTGAGGAGGGAGAATCACTTGAGCTCAGGAGTTCGACACCAGCCTCAGCAAGTGTGAGACCCCATCTCTACAAAAAAATATAAAGAAATTAGCTGGGCAACTAAAAAAAATTAGCCAGGCGTGCCTGTAGTCCCAGCTACTCGGGAGGCTGAGGCAGGAGGATCGCTTGAGCTCAGGAATTTGAGGTTGCTGTGAGCCAGGCTGATGCCATGGCACTCTATTAAGGACAATGGAGTGAGACTCTGTCTCAAATAATAATACTATTCTTTCTCACATGCTTGAGAGGTAGCATACCAGTTTGATCATACTGTAAACCTGTGAGTCATTCCTAACACCTCTCTCTTCCACATCCCACCAACAAATCCTTGTACTCCTAACTCAAACGCATTTCTCAAATCTACATACTTCTTGTTCCACTGCCACTATCTTAACCCAAGCCAGCACTGGCTCTGAGCATTATCTTCCCTTCTAAATCATGTCCTATTTTCTTTTAGCCCATTCCAATCTATTCTGCATATTGAAATAAAAACCATCTTTTTAAAAACATAAAACAGACGTCATTTCCCCGCTCAAAATCTTTTAATTTCCAAAACACTTAGGATAAAATCAAATTCTTTAACATGACTTATAAGGCCCTGATTCAGCTGGTCTCTGCTCAACTTCACAACCTCCTTTTAGGCTACATTTCCTCTTCTTCATGCATTCCAGCCACACTGACCTTTTTTTTTTTTTTAAATAAAATAATTTTGTTGAATTCTTTTTTTTTTTTTTTTTTTTGAGACAGAGTCTCACTCTATTGCCCAGGCCAGAGTGCCACGGTGTCAGCCTAGTTCACAGCAACCTCAAACTCCTGGGCTCAAGCGATCCTTCTGCCTCAGCCTCCCAAGTAGCTGGGACTACAGGCATGAGCCACTGTGCCCGGCTAATTTTTTCTATATATTTTTAGTTGTCCAATTAATTTCTTTCTATTTTTAGTACAGACGGGGTCTTACTCTTGCTCAGGCTGGTTTCGAACTCCTGACCTTGGGCGATCCACCATCCTCAGCCTCCCAGAGTGCTAGGATTACAAGCGTGAGCCACCACGCCCAGCCCTGACCTTCTTTTAATTATTCTAACTTATCAAGCTCATTATTGTCTTGAAGATTCCTATAACTAGACTACTATTCCCTTAACTTTCTACATAGCAAAAGGTTTCTAATCCTTCAGGTCTCCATTTTAACATCATTTCAGAAAGACCCTCTTTTATCACCCAATCTAAAGTGATCTCCTTTTATTATTTTCTTCTACAGCATCCTGTTAATTCCTTTATAGCACTTATCATAATTTGTAATTACATACTTGTTTCACATTTTGTTAATGTCTGTCTCCACTCAGTAAGCTCTAAGTTTTGTAATGGCAGGATCCACATCAGTTTTATCACTATATGCCTAAGACAGGTGTTCAATAAATATCTGCTGAATAAATGAACGTGAAATTACTTGCCACATACCTTACAACTAGGAAGAGTCAAGGCACCCTAATTGGATATGGTCAGAGAATGGAGAGAATAAAAGTAAAGGACTAAAAGATCTGGAAACTTGACACACTGTAGCCTAATCATAAGGATAGTAGAGCCTGAGAATTTGGAGGCAGAACTATTCTGGATGATTATGAGGTTCAAGATATGGTTATGTGTAAGTGGCTGAGGTGGAGTATGGACAAAGGTTTTTAAAGGGTCACCTACATTGATACTGAACTTCCAAGATGATGTTTGGAGTTGTGGTGGAGAGATGATGATTTCAAAAAGCAGATTTCACAACTGGGAAGACAAAAATGACTCCAAAGCAAGAATCAAACTGATTTAGAGTAGAGAAGTGTCCAAGTTCTCTCTTCATAATCCCAGGCATGGTTCTAGGAACCAGGCTGTCAGCCACCACAGCCCTTTCCCAGGAACAGGACACTTTCAAGGTATAAGCCAAACTGTAGAAGTGCTTGACGGTTCTTCCTGTCACCTGGAAGTGACAAATACTCCTCCATTTACAAGCAGCAATCAAACCTTTCTAAATAAATTCAATTTTGATGACAAGGAAGAGAAGCCAAAATTCTTTCCAAACTCTCTGTTAATTATTCTTGGTAAAAGTAGCTAATTATAAAACAAACATTTTCCTCCAACCCCATTGATTTTTTAAAAAAAGAAAAACATACAAGTACACTGATGGGCCAAAGAAAGAAAAATGAAAACAAAGAAAAGTTATTTTTTTAATAAAAATTTTAAAATAAAAAAAAGAAAAACAAAAAATTTATAAAACAAACAAACCTCACAGCCATGGACTATCTCTCCTGCAATCAATATTACAGGAAACACAGAGAACTTTTTTAGAATTCACAAGCTCTTCATTCTCTAATTATCAAAGTAAAAAAATGCACACTGTCTCTTACATACTTTAATAGCCTGATTTCAGAACAAACTCTGGTCTCAGAAAACTATCTAATTTTCATTCTTTTAATCTGCCTCTTGGAAGCCTGAAAACCCAAAAATAATATTCTAAAGATATTTCCTGTTTCTAGATTTTCTTTTTAAAAGCTTTATATCCTTCCACTTACTAGCACTACTTTTCTTCTGGATTTACACTAGTCACTAACTTTCCCATGAGTTCCAGCTATGTCAAGGGTCCACTCCTTCACTCTAACTCAAAAATTATATCAACTGCTCCAAACTAATCCAGAGATGGCATGTTGGGTGAGAACAGACGTGAATAAGATAAGTTGATAATTGTTGAAGCTGCATACATGTTGATTTGTTATACTATTCTCTCTACATTATTTTGTAGTAAAAAAAAAAAACACAATTTACTATCTTCACTTTTTTTTTTCTGAGCTAGAGTGCAGTGCGCCATCATAGCTCACTATAACCTCAAATTCCTGGGCTCAAGCAATTCTCCTGCCTCAGCCTCCCAAGGTGCTAGGACTACAAGCACACACCACCACATCTGGCTAATTGTTCTGTTTTTTATAGAGACAGGATCTCGCTCTTGCTAAGGCTGGTTTCGAACTCCTGGCCTCAGTGATCCTCCTGCCTTGGCCTCCCAAAGTGCCAGCATTACAGGTGTGAGCTACCATACTTGGCTTGTTTTACTTAGTTTTAATTCTGGAATAATATTTTAGCTGAGTATAGAAGTCCAGGTTGGCAATTATTATCTCTCAGCTTATCAGAGCCACACCACCACTGTGTTTTGAACAAAATACAGATTAGACATAAGGTCTTAGGGAAGTCACGTTAGCTTTAATTTCCTAATCTGTAAAATGGAAATGCTTGATTCACTGCTGTATGGCTGTAAAAATTAAAATGTTTACATTTAAATATAGCAACCTGTCTTTTCTTACTCATAATCACAATTTAGTCATGCCACACATTGAGATTACAATCATATTGGATTTTAAGTGTTTATCTCTTGGGTCACTTCTAAAGATGGCTAACTTCATATTTTAATTTTTCCTAATTTTTTTTTCAGATATAATCTTAATTTCAATTTAGAGGAATCTTCCATGAATTAAGGAAACTTTGTAAAAGTCAAACGGGAACCAAACAGTCTTTCTATATCTTCACATTTCTCCCCATACCCAGGCCTTGGCCTTATATCAGCCTGACATATTCAGATACAGAGTTCTAAATTTTAAGCATAAAAGGTATGTGTTAGGATGGGGAGGTGGAGAACTGAGGGCAAATCACGAATAATAAGGAATTAAGTGCCCATTATATGTCCAGCACTATGGAAATCTCTCCTCTGCTTATAAATTAATACATCAAGTGTTCACACCCAACTTCTCTCTAAAATATTTCCAATGTATATAGCCTGCATGGTCACGAAATCTTTCCAGTAGAAGAGGAAGGTTTAAAAAAAAAAAAAAATCTTGCCCCTCAAAATTCAGTCAGCCATTTCTATTATCCCATCTGTAAAATAAAAGCATAACAAAAACCCTAAGTTACCCAGAATCACTGGAAACAGAAACCCAGTTATATCCACCAAACTAAACTGTTTTCCCCCTAGGATCTGAAAGTTTATACTGTATACAATTTTAGTGAAGATACTCAGTAGCAGGTATACTTGAATGAATTGTTTCAGATGTTACACTGCCTGTTTCATCTACAAATAACCACAAGTAGAAATATTTTTTACCATTAATAGTCTGAATCAGGAACAACTCTCTAAGCATATCCTAGCCCTGAGCTTACTTACCCACTTAAAAGAACAGCACAAGAGGACAAAAAGCACTTGAAATACAGGAAGGAAAGGGAAAGGATGGCTTTAATGCATTATTTTCTTTTGCCTCCTATATTTCAAAGGATCATTTATCACAGTATGTGACATCTTGACAGGACAATGATCTACAGGCCAGGACCTATTTATATCAAGTCCCACAATGTGAAACTTATATACTCTTGAACCTTATACAAATCTGTATCCAATATTTATTCAGTATATCAAATGTAACATAAAGATTTACTATTTATTTCCTAATTCCACAGCTTTGCTTTTCTACATCTTCATTATCAACTTTATGTTTTATTTTATCTAAAACAGAAGAGGCCTATTTTCTGTCTAGTCTGAGAGCTGAAATCTAAGAACACAATATTAAGTTAGTCACATTCTACTGTTCATAATCTCTTTTGAGTATCACATGGCAAAAAAGTTGAGAAACTCCTAATTAGAAGGATTAGGAACATAAAATGTCTCAAACACCTAGGCCATTAAGCACTACACTCTTAATTTCATGCTAAGTCACATCTCTTAGACAAACACCCTGCTTTTTTCTAGAGTCTGGTTCCCTTTTCAGGCTGGATTATATACTTCCTCCCTTTTCAAAAGCATCAAGTGAACCCCAAAACAAAGACAATAGAACTTCTGAACTCTGTTCCCAGTTCCACCATTACCTTCAAGGTCCTTGTGAAGACCTGTTTCTAGAGCACAAATGCTGTCCTCACTGATTTGTCTCCCCTAACTCTCCTTCAGGAAAATAAGCAAGACTTCTCTCATTTGTTAAAAGAAAGAGAAGTTTCCAGTTTAAGCATTTTGAAATTAGTTCTCCGAGTTCAAGAAGTCTTAAGCAATTGTTCTCTTGGCTACTAATAAAAAAGAAAATCAGTTTACAAAAAAGGAAAACATTAGGCAACAGTTTCAGTGTTACATGAGGATACCTATGCAATTTAAATACTGTTTGAAGAGCCATGATTCAGTTCCAGGCCAATAAAACTGTCTTGATTTATGGTCTCACTACCTAAGAATAATAATATTCACAATCCCCATCATTTTGTTCCTTCATTCCAGGCCATGACTGAACACTGACATTATCAGAGACTCCTAACAGGAGTGCATAATTACCAGCTCATTGTGTACCAAGACAGAAAATCAGGTCATGGGACAAAGTGTTACTTGATATATACTTGATTAGAGAGCCAAGAAGCCAAATTTTCTACAGAAAAAACAGATGAAACTACAAGAATTATCAGAGAAAAAGTTAACCTCATAAAACACAATATAGTGAGAAAAGATTTAGTTATAGTGTATTTTGCTTGCTCACACTAAAGGCAGCAAGAAGTGGAACCACCAAATGGCACAGATATAAAATGGTGAACGATTCAAAAAGTATAAATCTTTAGCTCTGGCATATACCACAACAGTTTGGAAGTAATATTTCTCTTCTCACTTTTGGCTTAGGCCGATACAATCTTCTTTCATAAACAACATTCACTCACTCAGCAAACATATTCTAAGCTCTATATTCCAAGCATGTGTAAAAAGAAAAATAACCTGGGATTAAAGTCACTGAAATCAGCTACAAAGTGCATGCTCTGATAAAATCACACTTCCACTAATAATATTCTAGTAGTTAGGGAATAAAAGCACATAAAACAAACTTTTGCATATCCTAATCTTAGGTACTTAGCCTCAAAATAAGAACTGAGTGATGCTTCAGAACCAGGTTAGGGTAATGAATTTGAAGCTAAACAGAGCTGGACTGGTAATCATTTCACTTGTCCATCTTAAATACACATACACATAGACACACACACAAAACTGGCCTGGAAACAGAATGATAAACTAGCTGGGTGATGATGGGTAAATCACTTCATCTAATTGAAATAGTATCTGAAATGTAAAAGTTCTCAACAAAGTGTAGGTTCTAATAAATTCTTCTAAGCAATTTGGATATGGAGCATTTCTCAAACCATGTCCAACAAGGTATTAATCAGTGGTCTGTTAAGGACAAAAACAGATTTGGAAAAGGCTGAATTAAATAATATTAAGCATGTTGCTTTACTGAATGATTTTTCAGAACTATTAATATGCTATTTTTGTTTTTGAGACAGAGTCTCACTCTGTGGCCTGGGCTAGAGTGCCGTAGCGTCAGCCTAGCTCACAACAACCTCAGACTCATGGGCTCAAATGATCCTCCTGCCTCAGCCTCCCGAGTAGCGGGGACTACAGGCATGCGCCACCATACCCGGCTAATTTTTTCTATATATTTTTAGTTGGCCAATTAATTTCTTTCTATCTTTAGTAGAGAACGGGGTCTCGCTCTTGTTCAGGCTGGTTTTGAACTCCTTACCTAAGGCGATCCACCCGCCTCAGCCTCCCAGAATGCTGGGATTACAGGCGTGAGCCACCACCACACCCGACCTAATATGCTATTCTGTCATAAAAGAGGAAGTGGAGGATAGAGACAGGGAAAAGACCTAGTATGCAATATATTATTATCACTCTGAACTCTTATTAAATTTCCTGGCACACAGTTTGGGAAACAGATTTAGAATACTGATTTTCAGACTTTCAGTTTCCATAAAACAGTTCAATTTTAAAATTAAAAAATTGGGAATCCACATGGACTGCCAACACTTTTATTCTACCAAGTAAAAATATTGTTTTTAAAAAAATCACCACCTACTATCACCATCATTTCATTTCAAAAAGTATCATTTTAAGACCAAAAAGACAGGAATAAAGCATAGACCTTTAAATTAAATTATATTAATTAAAAAACAAACCTTTAAATTAAACATGTTTAGCACTATCTTCCTTTCTACCATATGCCCACAGAGCAATACAGAGCCTCTGATTTAGACCTCTTCATCAAAATAAAAATAATACTTAGAATTCTAGTATTGACTTTCCATCAATGAGATAAAAAAACTTGACAA
>CAUYPO010040452.1:0-11143 GCA_963574435.1 Cheirogaleus major
GGGGCTGAGGTGAAGCCACCTGGGGCCTCTGTGAAGGTGTCCTGCAAGGCTTCCGGATACACCTTCACCAGCTACTATATGCACTGGGTGAGACAGGCCCCTGGACAAGGGCTGGAGTGGATGGGATGGATCTACCCTAGCAGTGGAGGAACAAACTACGCGCAGAAGTTCCAGGGCCGAGTCACCATGACCAGGGACACGTCCACAAGCACAGCCTACATGGAGCTGAGCAGTCTCAGACCCGAGGACACGGCTGTGTATTACTGTGCGAGAGACACAGTGTGACAACCCACATCCTGAGGGCGTCAGAAACCCTGAGGGAGAGGCAGCTGTGCTGCGGATGAGAAAATGATGAAGAATATTGGGTTTAAATGTTTTACAATATGGGTTAATTAGTTGAGGAAAAGTAATATTTGACACACGAATACATTCTAATTATATTGGAAAGGTTTCATTAAGTTGTTACCATATCAACAGAATTTAGAGAATGACAGAAGACTCCAGTTAATAAAGCTAGTACGGCCGGGCGTGGTGGCTCACGCCTGTAATCCTGGCACTCTGGGAGGCCGAGGCGGGTGGATAGCCCAAAGTCAGGAGTTTTAAACCAGCCTGACCAAGAGTGAGACCCCCATCTCTACTAAAAATAGAAAGAAATTAATTGGCCAACTAAAAATATATAGAAAAAATTAGCCGAGCACGGAGGCGCATGCCTGTAGTCCCAGCTACTTGGGAGGTTGAGGCAGAAGGATTGCTTGAGCCCAGGAGCTTGAGGTTGCTGTCAGCTAGGCTGATGCCATGGCACTCACTCTAGCCTGGGCAACAAAGTAAGACTCTGTCTCAAAAAAAAAAAAAAAAAAAAAATACTTTGGAGTAAGAATTGAATAGAAAGAAAAATGGCTTAGCAGTTTGTGTGAAAAGACTTAAGGATAGCTTACATGCTTAATTTGAGTCAGCAGTATGATGTGGCTGCCAGAAAAGCTAACATGCTTCTACTCTGTGCTGTTAGAAGAAAGACTAGAATGAGAAGGGTTGGTGGTAGTCCTGCTTTTCTTAGTTCTGCTAAGACTGTTCATGGAGTGTTGTGTTCAGTTTGGCATACCGCACTACAAGAGAGGATGTACGCACACTGAAATTGTAGTGAAGCAACAAAGATGTTAAGGAGATTTGCAACAGCCGCAAGGGGAAGTGGTGGTGGTGGGTGAAGGGATTTGGGAGGTGTGTAAGTACTAGCCCAGAGAAGGAAAATCTTAAGGGAAATAAGGGAGGGAAAACTATCACTTGAAAAAAACTATCACTTGAAAGGACTGTCACATGAAAGAGGCAAAATAACTTGTTTGGTTTGGCTTTAGAGAAGATTTATGGATGACAGAGGAAATACATTTAAATAAGAATAGACAGGTTTATGGTTGAAGTGGATCACTATAGGAGATACCGAGTTGTCTACATTGTAACTGAAGTTGGACAACTCTCTCATGGGAAAGATATATAGGGAATCTGTTTCAGTTGGAGGCTTAGAAAAAATGGTTGGTTCCTCTTAACTCTGATTTTTTTAATAGCATTATTGAAGTATAATTGATGTACAATAAACTACCTGTTTAAAGGGTATATGTTTTAACATGTATACACCTGTGAAACCATTACCGCCATAAAGATAATAAACACATGATCACCTCCAAAAGTTCCCTCATGGCCTCCCTGTATCCTCCCTCCAGTCTTGTCCCCATCCCCAGACATCCATTGATCTACTGTCTGTCACTGTAGATTAGTGTGCTTTCTCTAGACTGTTATACAAATGGAATCATATATTTAAGTTTTAAATATTTGGCTTTCCCTACTGACTTTGTCAGATCGATTTAGCAGCAGAAATTAAGAGCATTATCCTTTTTTACTCATGTTTGTTAATAAAGGTGTCATGACTACAGATGAAACCTTAAAAGAGTGTTGCTGTCAATAGTACAACTAACTATCTTCTTTTTATTAGGCCTGGGTCTCTGAAGAGAGGCCTCAATTCCCAGAGCTCAGAGGACCACATGAATAAGAGGTCCCGTACCTCTTCTGTGAGCTCCTTGGCAAGCGCGTACACAGGTGGCATCCCTAGCTGCAGTCGCAATGCCATCACCAGTTCCTACAGCTCTACTCGAGGCTTCTCACAGGTATGCTCTTGTAGTGCGGGGGAAATGGGTTCCCAGTATTTATTAATTGATGTGTCAGAAATTAGGATTGTCTCTAAGCTAAGAGAAGGTAAGGTACAAACCCTTGAATAATAATATAGACCAGTGGAACAGAATAGAAAGCCCGGAAAGTAAACGAGTGCATATGTGGAATCCTGATCCAAGACAAAGCTATTAATTAAGATAAATGGATGAAGGATAAAGAATTCAATAAATGGTACTAAGGAGATTGAAAAGGTAAATTGAGTCCGGATTGCATTGAGTCATCAAAGAAATTTATGCTATAGGCATTTAGAATGTAGTGAAAGTTTCTTAAACACGAAGTGGTCATAATTCTATTTTAGAAAGAGGATTGGAGTATTGTATAGGGAACAGAGCAGGCTTTGCTATCAGATAGACTTGAGTTCAAATCGTGGCTCTGACACTTAGTAGTTGTAGGGTCTTGAGTAGACAAATCACTTAACCTCTCTTTTTCTCATCACTGAAGGATCATTGTAATGATTAAAGGTAATGTTTGAAAAGCACTCATTATGTTCCTGTCAATAAGTGGGTACCCAACATACAGTAGCTAGAAAAAAAGATAAAGCATTTATGGAGAAAGATTTTTGAGAGGAGAAAAACAAGTTCATCAGCCCAGAAGCTCTGACAGTAATATAAATGAAAGGTGAAGGCTGAGCCAGAGTAGTTGTGGGAATGAAAAAAAAGAATGATAATAATAACCTTTACTTTAAGCACTTATTCCATGCTGGGCCCTATGTTAAGCATTTTACATGAATTTCCTCATTTATCATCACAACAGCTCTATTAAGTACACACTTATTATTCCTATTTTTAAAATCTTTTTATTATGTAAAATTTCAAATGTACACAAAAAGAGAGAAAATATAATGAACCTCCATGTAGCTTTTGTAGTTATCTGCATTTCATTAGTCCTGCTCCATCAGTTCCCTCAATTTGTTTTTGTTTGGGTTTTATTTTTATTTATTTATTTTTTGTTACTATTTATTATTACTTTTTTAAATAGAGATGGGGTCTTGCTCTTGCTCAGGCTGGTCTCGAACTCCTGAGTTCAAGCGATCCTCCCGCCTCAGCCCCCCAAAGTGCTAGGGTTATAGGTGTGAGCCACTGTGTCCTACCTGCTCTTGTGTTTTAAAGCAAATTGCAAACGTTTCATTTCACTTACAGGTACTTCATTGTATTTTTAACTGTTGAGACTTTTTTTAAACATTAATAACCACAATATTACTATTTTTCTTAATAACTTTTTTTTTTTGTTTTTTTTTTTTGAGACAGAGTCTCACTCTGTTCCCCGGGCTAGAGTGCCGTGGCATCAGCCTAGCTCATAACAACTTCAAACTCCTGTGCTCAAGCATTCCTACTGCCTCAGTCTCCCGAGTAGCTGGGACTGCAGGCATGCGCCACCATGCCTGGCTAATTTTTTCTGTATTAGTTAATCATTAGTTAGTCATTTTTTTTAAAGAGAGGTAGGGTTTTGCTCTGTTGCCCAGGCTGGAGTGCAGTGGCGCAATCATATCTCACTGCAACCTGGAACTCCTGGGCTCGAACAATCCTCCCACTTCAGCCTCCCTAGTGGCTGAGACTACAGATGTGATCCACCATGCCCAGCTAATTTTTTTATGTTTTATTGTTTTAGAGATGGGGTCTCACTATGTTGCCCAGGCTCACTCCATGTTTTAAATTGCCTTTATTACCCAAAACTATCTGGTTATATAGTTACTTTGAATCAGGAGCAAAAAATCAATTCATTACATTTGGTTGATATATCTCTTAGGCGCTTTTAATCTATAATACTTCTTCCTGTTTTTCATGCTTTTGAAAAAATAGATTATTTTCTTCTGTAGAATTTCCCCACTTTCTGGATTTAGTTTGCATCATCATGGTGTCATTTTAACATGTACTTTGGCTGGGTGCGGTGGCTCACGCCTGTAATCCTAGCACTCTGGGAGTCCGAGGCGGGTGGATCGTTTGAGCTCAGGAGTTTGAAACCAGCCTGAGCAAGAGTGAGACCCCGTCTCTACTAAAAATAGAAAGAAATTAATTGGACAGCTAAAAATATACAGAAAAAATTAGCCGGGCATGGTGGCACATGCCTGTAGTCCCAGCTACTCAGGAGGCTGAGGCAGGAGGATCGCTTGAGCCCAGGAGTTTGAGGTTGCTGTGAGCTAGGCTGATGCCATGGCACTCTAGCCCGGGCAACAAAGTGAGACTCTGTCTCAACAAAAAAAATGTACTTTATCCCGTTTTTCCATGTAAATGGTTTTTTGGATCCTGAAATTTGATTAGATTCAAATTCAGTTATTTTGGCAGAATACTTCCTAGGTGGTGCTGTGAGTTTCCTATTGTATCACATCAGTATGGAAATAATATCTGGTTTCCCAATTTCAGTGATATGAATATTGATCACTTGATTCAGATGTTGTCATTCTGATTCATTCATTTGAATATTTTTGTGACCTTTTCACCTGATGATTTTATAGTCATTTATCATTTTATCAGCCATTTACCTAGATCTGTTAAAATAGGTTGCAAATGGTGATAGTCTAATACTCTTGTACCCTCTGCACTTATAAAATTTCATTTTATATGGAAGAAAAGGCCCTGCCCAGAGGAATGACAGGACAATAAGGCTTGATGCCATAGCTAAGGCCAAAGGTGACCAGTGAGGTTTTTACTGTTGCTATCTTTGTGAACTTCTGAGTTTTTGTAAACATTTCATGTTTTTCAATACATCGTAGTTATTATTTTTGATGCACAAACTTTTCCAACTTTGGCCTGTGGGAGCCCTTTTAAACTATCACATGTATCCTTTTGTATTGACCCCGGCAATCTTTGATAGAGAGCTCGGTTGTCTTCCCGCCCCCTGGAATTTGAAATCTGAATATTTCAAATTCAGATTTACATTGGCTGGATTTTTTACATAATTTCTTTGATTTTATATTGTCACATATTCTTACACAAAAAATGTTATTCCATAGTTACTTATTTGATTGATCCTAGTACAGACGATTTCAAAATAAGATCATCAGTGTCATTATTAACAGTAAGATTTCTGAAGTCAGTGTAAGAATTATTTGTGATTCATTTTGTCTTTAGTATATATCCTTCTATGAATACGGGATATACAATCAAAATATTGTGTTTTAAAGTAATGTGAATTAATTGTTAGTTGGTTACATCACCAACTTTATATATAGTAAGGTTCAAGATGTTTGAAAGTTTTGGGGATTTCTATGTTTTTTCTTTTTGAAATAGTTTTGTTTTTAATTATGTAAAATACTTAAATTGTTCCAAAGATCATATACTAAGACAAGAAACACTCAAGAGAAGTCCAATTTCCATCCCTTTTCTCTTCACATTGTTCCCTTCTTCTCCATTTTATCACCTTTTATCTTTCATTTTTTAAGAACTGTATGCAAAAAATAGATTCCTAGAAGTCAAGATTCCCAGCTCAGAGGTTAAATGCATGTGTAATTTTGCTAGACATTGTTAAATCCCCCTCTGCAGAACGTGTACCGTTTAGCATTCCCATCAGCACTGTATGAGAGGGATTATTTCTCCACATCCTCACCAACAGATGAGGTTGTTGTAGCTTTGGATTTTCACCAATTTTATAGGTGAAGAATAGTATCTAAGTATCTAATTTTGGTCTCTCATGAATAAGTTTGATCATCTGTTCATATGTTAATGATTATTTTCTGGTCTGTTTCCATGACTGTTCATATCTTTTGCCCATTTTTTGAAGGACTGCTGGTCTTTTTTCTTCTCATGTTCAAGAGTTTTTCCTGTATTACTGAAATCTATTCCAAATGCACTAAAATTTTAAACATAAGGTAGAAACCATATAAGTACAGTATTAGAGGAAATAAGCTTCTCATGCATTGCTAGTGGGAGCTTCAGTTGGTACAGTTCAAGAAGGCTGTGCGGCAGGAGTTGTCAGCACATACACATGCTCTTTGATTCAGCAGTTACACATACACTCAAAGACATGTACAAACATTTGGCTATAGCATTATTTTAATAGCAGAAGCTTGGAAACAATGTAAATGTATCTTTTCAGGGGAGCTGGCTGAATAACTAACTTACAGCAATTCTGTAAGTTGAAATACTATGTAACTATTAAAAAGACTAAGGCAGGCCCTCACGCCTGTAATCCTAGCACTCTGGAAGGCCAACGCTGGAGGATGGCTTGGAGCTCAGGAGTTTACAAGAGTGAGACCCCGTCTTTAAAAAAAAAAAAAAAAAAAAAGGCAAAGGCAGCTTAATAGGTACTTGTGAACAATCTCAAAAATACATAAAAAACAAGATGCAGAACTGTGTATAGAGCTCTCTATTATTTGGGCTGCTGGTGTCTTTAATCATTTAATATGCATAGAATAATTCTGACAGGATATATTAGAAACTGGTAATAATTACTGAGATAAAAGGGAAGTTTACTTTTTACTGTATACTCTTGGAATCTGTAACATGCAAGTATTACCTTTCCTGGTTTCAGGGTTTTTTTTTTTTTTTAAGTAAAAAGCAAGATTCCCATGTCTTGGGTCTCCCAGTCTCCATCCCATAGGTACCTATTGTTGTGTTCTTACTGTGTGTGCAAATACAGATAATACACAGAATTTTGGAGCTGTTCTACAAAATGGGATCACAGCATTTGTGCTTTTGAAAAAGCATTATCTTTTCTCTTTTAGCCATTATGCCTTGCATAGCCTTCCATGTCACGTGATTTACCTTACTCATTACATGGCCTTTTTAAATTAGAGTATAATAGATAGAAAAACAAATGATAACTGTACAGCTCCATGTAACCAGGTCAAGTAGTAAAACATTTTTAGCACCTGGAAGCTGCCCCCTCTTACCTACTCTTCATCACTACTCCTTTTTTCCTTCCTTCCTGAATATTAGCACTATATATATAGTTTTTCTTGTTTTGAATTTTATAATATATAAGTGGAAACAGAGTATGCATTCTTTGCTGTTTGACTTTTTCATTCAATATTTTACTTGTGACATTTGTCCACACTGTTGCATGTAGCAGTAAGTAATTCATTTTCATTACTGTATACTGTCATAATATGAATATATGACAATTAATTTATCCATTCTACTATTGGACATTTGGATTTCCAGTTGGGGGCTATTATGCATCATACTGCTATGGACAATTGTATAAGTAAGTCTTTTATTTGAGACAGAGTCTCACTCTGTCGCCCGGACTAGAGTGCCGTGGCGTCAGCCTAGCTCACAGCAACCTCAAACTCCTGGGCTTGAGCAATTCTCTTGCCTCAGCCTCCCAAATAGCTGGGACTAAAGGAATGCACCACCATGCCCGGCTAACTTATATATATATATATTTTTTTTTTTTTCTTTTTTTAGTTGTTCAGCTAATTTCTTTCATTTTTTTAGTAGAGACGGGGTCTCGCTCTTGCTCAGGCTGGTCCTAAACTCCTGAGCTCAAGCGATCCTCCCGCCTCGGCCTTCCAGAGTGCTAGGATTACAGGCGTGACCCACCACGCCTGGCCATGGTATAGGTCTTTTGGTACACACATACAAAGTATGTGTATGTTCAGTTTTAGTAGATGTTGCTGAATAATTTTTTAAAGTGAGTGTTTCAGTTTATATTCCTAGAAGTAGTATTAATATATGAGATTTTTGTCTCTGTTGTTTCACATCCTCACTAATGCTTGGTATTGTTAGTCTCTTTAGTGATTCTGGTGGGTGTGAAGTAATATTACAGTGTGGTTTTAATTTGCATTTCCCTGATTACTAATTAGACAGAAATAAGAACTGTTTATTGGGTATTTTTATATCCTCGTTTATGAAATGCCTGTTCAAGTTTCTTGGCTCTTTTCTATTAAGTTGTCTTTTTCTTACTGATTTGAATAATTTCTTTATATATCCTAGATATAAGCCCTCTGTCAATTATGTTTTGCAGCAAATGTCCTACTCTCTGTCTTGCCATTTTACTCTCTTATGGTTAGTATACTTTGTGTACTATTCAGGAGCTACCTAAGGTCATGAGTTTTTCCTATACTACCTTTTAGAAGCTTTATTATTTTACTCCTCATATATAGACCTATAATCCACCTGAAATTGATTTTTGTGTACCGTGTGAGGTAGAGATCAAAATTAGTATTTTTTTTTAACCATAGAAATACTCATTTCTCAGCCAGGCATGGTGGCTCATGCCTGTAATCCTAGGTGGGGAGGATCACTTGAGCTCAGGAGTTCGAGACCAGCCTGAGCAAGAGTGAGACCCCATCTCTACTAAAAATAGAAAAATTAGCCAGTGTGGTGGCGTGTTCCTGTAGTCCCAGCTACTCAGGAGGCTGAGGCAGGAGGATCACTTGAGCCTAGGAGTTTGAGGTTGCTGTGAGCTAGGCTGACGCTACGGCACTCTAGCCCAGGCGACAGAGCAAGACTCTGTCTCAAAAAAAAGAAAGAAATGTTTATTCCTCTAGTAGCGTTTATTGAAAGGACTGTCCTTTCCCTATTTCTTGAACTCCTGAGCTCAAACGATCCGCCCGCCTCAGCCTCCCAGAGTGCTAGGATTACAGACGTGAGCCACCATGCCCGGCCCTTTCCCTATTTCTCTATAGCACCACCTTTGTCATAATTTGTCCGTATGTATGTTGTGGGCTCATTTCTAGATTCTGTTCTGTTCCATTAGTCTGTTTTTCTACCCTTGTGCCAGTCATTTTTCCTAGCCTGTACTTGGTATTTAGTAGAATAAACCGTCTCACTTTCTCATGTGTCTTTAGGATTGTCTTAGACCTTGGCCCTTCACATTTTCATATACTTTTTAGATCACCTTGTCAATTTCCACCAAAAAAATAAAAGACTTGCTGAGATATTGATTGGGACTGCCTTTAATCTACTGATGATTATTTTGGATAGATTGACATTTTAATAATATTGAGTCTTCCAATCTATGAATATGGAATATCCTTCATCTCTAATTTCTCTGTATAGAGGTTTTACTTCCCTTTTATTAGATTTATTCCTAGGCATATGTTTTTGATGCTGCTGTAAATAGTATCTTTAAAATTTGGTTGTCTATTGCTGGTGTTTAGAAATACAACTGATTTTGTAGTCAGAAAGTTTGCTGAATTCTGAATATTTCTATATTCCTCAGGATTTTTGTACATACAATCATGTTGTCTATAGTGATGACAGTTTTTTCCTTTTCTTTCCAATCTTTACTGTTTGTTTATGCCTTATTGCATTTGGCTAGGACTGAGTATTATGTTGAATAGAAGAGGCAGCAAACATCCTTGTCTTTATTACATCTGGAATGTGTTTATGTATAGTCTGTGAAGTAGAGATACAATACTTTTTTCCACTAGTTGTTGGACCAAGTTGTGCTCAACCCTGGCTAAACCTTAACAGTCACCTCTGGCATTTCTGACCCTCACTTGCTAAGGTATGTAGAGCCTTCAGTGTCCAGGGCACTTTGTTTAAAAATGTAAGGCCCAGACATTTATGTTCTTTTAAAGTTCCACAGTTGACAGATGAGCAGTCGTGTGTGAGAACTAGTGAGCTAGTGTTAGAAACTTGGAGTAACCGAAAATGCCATATATATATTCATATATCAATATATATTCATTCATTCCTTGAATCACTTTGATGATGCATTTTTCTATTCTGTTCCTTTGTGTCCCTGCAATCCCATATTTTTTAAACCATTGTGCTCTGGCCTTTCCAAATGACTGTCTTTTCTTGTTTCTTGTTCTTTTTCTGAACATAAGTTTAAAAACTGTTATTGATGTGATCATTTTTCTTCTCAAGGTCATTCTGAGCCTTGGGTTTCCTGATGTTAGTCTTATGGAACTGTTCTATCACTTGTCTTTTATTTAAGTCTTTCTTTTCTACTTTTGAACTCTTATTAAACATTGTTGTCTTCCTATTTGTACTTAGGTGATGCAGCTGTTACTGGGTAAGAAATCACTAGAAGCTTTTCAAGTAGGAAAAAGGGTGTAAGGTATAATAGTTCAGTATCTTTGTAATTAGACTCAACCCTCACAAGAATAATTGCAGGGTGTTTGCTCTACATCAGCTACTTAGCTGCCTTTGGAGGAGGCAGAGAAGAAAACACCATCTTTACTGTCAAAGACTTGCCTGGTAGAAGAGACAGATGTGTGGATAATTGTCACATGATAATAAATGCCATAAAGTGTTGCAAAAGACATAAATACCATGACAGCATATTTAAAAAAAATAAATTTAGTAAATTAAAACTGAGAATTTAATGAAAGTAAGACTAAATTAGTTTACTGGCTTATCTTCACTGGGACTTAATTTGCTTTTATCCTTCCCATAGACAGTCTGTAGTAGGCTTGTATGCAGCATAGCTCTACCATTCCTGAATGCAACATCCTACTTTTTAATATATGCAAAAGTGCATTCATTCCTTCTACATTTGTTAGCGTTCCATTACTTTTCTTTTTTTCTTTTTTTTTTTTTTTTTTGAGACAGAATCTCCCTCTGTTGCCCAGGCTAGAGTGCCGTGGCGTCAGCCTAGCTCATAGCAACCTCAAACTCTTGGACTCAAGCGATCCTCCTGCCTCGGCCTCCTGAGTAGCTGGGACTACAGGCATGCGCCACCATGGCCGGATAATTTTTTCTATATATTTTTAGTTGGCCAGTTAATTTCTTTCTTTCTTTCTTTTTTTTTTTTTTTTTTTGAGACAGAGTCTCACTCTATTCCTTGGGCTAGAGTGCCGTGGTGTCAGCCTAGCTCACAGCAACCTCAAACTCCTGGGCTAGAGTGATCCTTCTGCCTCAGCCTCCCGAGTAGCTGGGACTACAGGCATGCGCCACCATGCCCGGCTAATTTTTTCTATATATTTTTAGTTGGCTGATTAATTTCTTTCTATTTTTAGTAGAGATGGGGTCTCGCTCTGGTTTTGAACTCCTGACCTTGAGCGATCCGCCCACCTCGGCCTCCCAGAGTGCTA
>CAUYPO010040454.1:0-20728 GCA_963574435.1 Cheirogaleus major
GGACTACAGGCATGCGCCACCATGCCCGGCTCATTTTTTCTATATATTTTTAGTTGGCCAATTAATTTCTTTCTATTTATAGTAGAGACGGGGTCTCGCTCTTGCTCAGGCTGGTTTCGAACTCCTGAGCTCGAGCGATCCACCCGCCTCGGCCTCCCAGAGAGCTAGGATTACAGGCGTGAGCCACTGCGCCCGGCCTAAACTTCATCTTTCTATGCAAGTCCTTCTGTAATTAAATTTACCAAAACATTATATTAAACACTCTAAAGTAGACATGTACACAGATTCCTTAGTGGGCTTAGTGTTTCATGACTTTTCTCATAAAATTTAATAATTTTTAGAAGGGAGATTGTCAAGGTACCAAGTCTTGATTATTTAAAATTATATTCTTAGGCCGAGGGCGGTAGCTCACACCTGTAATCCTAGCACTCTGGGAGGCTGAGGTGGGAGGATCATTTGAACTCAGAAGTTCAAGACCAGCCTGAGCAAGAGCAAGACCTTGTCTCTACTAAAAAAAAATTTAAAAATAGTAAGAAATTAGCTGGACAACTAAAAATATATATATATAAAAATTAGCCAGGCATGGTGGCGCATGCCTGTAGTCCCAGCTACTTGGGAGGCTGAGGCAGAAGGGTCACTTGAACCCAGGAGTTTGAGGTTGCTGTGAGCTAGGCTGACACCATGGCACTCTAGCCTGGGCAACAGAGTGAGACTCTGTCTCAAAAATAAATAAATAAATAAATAAAATTATATTCTTCATTTATTTCCATCTCATTTCTCAGAGTTAAATCAGAAAAACAACACACAGAATGAAGACAACATGTAAAGAGGTTAATGCACACTATAACAAACAGTGCACTTATAAGAAAAAGTACGTAATGGTAAATGAAGAAATGAAGTCTCCTTTTTTCATGATAAGAAGGGAGAAAATGGATACGTTCACTTGTTTCTTTCCACACACGTAAGCTATGATAGAACACCTGGAGCAATTAATACCTTTCTAGTTAGATAGTTAAACGATTAAGCAAGGACTTTAAAGATTATTTTAATGAATCAAATGTTTATTTCTGCAGTTCCAAATACTTAAATCCTAGGATACTTAAAAAATAATCAAAAAGACTGAAGAGTTCTCCTATAAATTTTAAGAATTCTTAAAGGACACATACCTCAATCTTGGCTAAGGACAAATCTTTGATTTTTCAGAGTTGTCCTTTAAAGATAGAGCTTATCAACTTAACTTCCAAAACCCAATATTAAAGATTTTAGGCACCAAATGTTTATTTCTAGATAGTGAGATTAAGTATGATTTTCATTTTCTTCCTTATGCTTTCCTATTTTGTATTGTTTTTATATTGTTTGTTTTTATAGTGTTTATTACTTTCATAATGAAGGGAAGGATATTGAAAAAAAAATTCTGGGCTACCCGACACACAAGTGCAATTCACAAATGCATGGCACAATGATAAATAAACAAGTTTTGTTGAGACAGGTTTTCATAAGGATGGCTTCTTACCTACTCCACGTTCTGGGATTCAGAAACTTTGCCACAAAGGTAATCTTGTATCCGTCTAAATTAGGTACCTAAGTGTCTTTTCTAGAATTTTGTAAAGGTTTCATTAAGAAGAACCAGCCAGGCACAGTACATGCCTGTAGTCCCCTCAGCTACTCCGAAGGCAGAGGCAGGAGGATCACTTGAAGCCAGGATTCTAGGCTGAATGCTCTGTGATTGCACCTGTGAATAGCCACTGTATTACAGCCTGGGCAAAATAGTGAGACCTCGTCTACTAAAAAACCAACCAATTCCATACTAAGAAATGACTTGTGATAAAGTTAATAAACATTTAAACCAAGTCCAAAAGCAAAACAATAACTATGTAAATAGTATACACATGAAACTGTATTATCACCACATGTTCTCTCCAGGATACAGAAGAAACTATTAACCATAAATGGTTAGAGAAATTACTAGGGAAGTCTTGGTCCTGTCTAGATTCTTGTATTTTCTATATCCTAATTCAGTATCATCCATGCTACCTCTCTATGCACGATGGACCATATCACATGCCAGTGTGAGTCCTCACTACAGTATTTTATCTATTTATATTATGCTTGAATTCTTAGTCTTTCTGTCCCTAATTGTTCAAATTTCAGACTTTAAAAAACAATGTCTTCTTTAACTATATTGCTAACTGAAAGCTACTTCAGTCTCTAATAGTCTCTAATTGTTATATCACAGACCTTTGCAAACATAACATTGTTCAAATGCCATAAATGTCCACTGTTGTTCCCTGTTACAAAACACCTCCTTCACTCTCGGACAATGGGTGTAGAGAGATTTTTAGACCCCCTTGACTTGTCAGGCAGTGCACTAAGTGTTTTCGTTTACAATGAAGATAGAAGCTATTACTTTATCCTTGTGAGCTGACTCTAATTTAGCCCAATGCCAGTAAGAACTTAGGCCTCTGCCCTGTTTTACACAAGAAACACAGCCATTGTCAGCATTTTGATATTTTTAAAAATAGACTTTATTAAGGATTTCAAAGAGGACACAGGAAAGAGGTCTTACATTACACATCCTCATCAAACTGCCACAGACATCCTAATCAGAGCTGACTCCCCTGCCCCACTCTCCAGCTCTGCTGCCAGCTGGAGTGTCCCTTGTCACCCTTCATTCCTCAGAGGGCCCCTGGCCCCACTGGCTCTCTTTTCTCTCTCCAATCTCTCACCCCAGCCTGCATATCTAAATACCTAGTTGTCAGCAAATTAAATGCCTTCTTTCAAAAGTGGAGGGGGGTTATGAATAACAATTTTATTTTCTCCTGTTACATTCACATTGAGTGCTCACAATAGGCCTCTGTGGTAGGTTTCATCATCATTTACAGTGAGGAAAGTGCAGAGTACAAACCAAGATTCCCTCTCTCCAGACTTCAATCTAAACTACTACACATAGTGTCATTTCCTTGTACAATCATAAGATGTCTGTATAATCCTCACATAAATGGATATGAAATGCCCAAACATCAAAATTCAGGCAGCTTATAGATATAGGGATGATTTCTATAATGCAAGGCAGGAAATAATCACAGAATTATATATTTGTTTGTCTCTTTGTTTTAATAACGAAGAAAAATTGTCTCAAGGTCAAATCCAACTTTGGACAGCCTCTCTTTAAAAAAAAAAAAAAAAACTATGACAGCCTACCTATCAGAGTCACAAACACAAAAAAAGACACAATTTTCAGGCATTGGGCATTATGCAGAATAACACTGAACCACAAATTCTTAACCTCAAACATTTATAAAAACACATGCAATAGCAAATAAAGCGTGTGGTGGGGCCATAGAAGTAGAAAATATAGTTGGTAAAGATTCTATACTTTAACAACTTCACTTGAGACCTGCAGAAAGAGACAGCAAGAGAAATCTGCGTCTTTATTATCAGCTCGTACCAGAGAAGGGAACCATGACTTGCCAGAGTTGTGAGTGACCAAGGGACATATAAGGGTAACAATGAATGAACCTGTGTGGAGGAAAAATGGGGCCCAGCTATGAGGAAATATTGGTGAAAAATAGTCCTGATGCAAACCCTCAATGTCTTGCCCTGCACCACACTTCCGGTTTTGTTCTATACCCTTGCATACAACAAGAATGAACTTCCTTTTACTTCCCTTTGACAGAGGAAACACAGTTGACAAAGCAAAATCTGGGAATAGTGTGGTTAGGGGAAAGATGTCATATACTCTTTGGAGAAGAAAAGGAATATAAGGAATTGGAAGTGGAAGCTTGTAGGAAACTATCCATAGGAATGAGACTACCTACATGTTCTGACTCAGCTTAGATGGAAAAAGAGGCCACTCTCCCACATGTACCTGGATTGTAAGGAGTCTATCAGTCAGTCAGTATGGACTAGATTTTGCTGCAGAAACAAACATATCTCAGGCTTTAAATGACAGATGTTTGTTTTAATGGATTTTAGTTCATATAGAATTAGAAGTACAGAGAGTTTCTGATGTTAATTCTAATCCCGCTTCATTAAGGAATGGTGAAACCCATGGTAAAACTAAATCAAAATGGCTGTTGCATTGCATGGAGGCACACGGACAGTCTTTGCAAGCTTTGGAAGCAGAGGAATTGAGGGAAGACAACCAGGCAGCTCTCTCTCATTAAATTAGCATTGCAGTTCTTGTGGCAGTCATCTGATCTGTTCCCAAATATTCTACTTTTCCTCTTTTGGGGTTAATGATGAGATGCACATTCTCAACTCCCTTTTCAATTAACCATGACCATTTGACTTGCTTTGGCCAATGAAATGTGAGAGGAAATTGAAAGATGTCACTTCTGGGTGGAAGCTTTAAGAGACAATCAATAGATCAATACTAGCTTTAGTAAACTGCATATAATTCCTTATAAAAGTAAATTTAGTCATTTTCAGGTAATGCTCTTAATCATCTTTAAATAAAAATCTCAAGTAAAGAGAGGTGTGGAAAATGTAAGAAAGGGATCACCCTATTTATGTTCCTGACAGACAACTGCAAGCAAGACTCACTTTCATATACTGCTGATGAGAATACAATTTGACATACCTTTTGGAAAAAATGTGGCAATATGTACCAAGAGCGTTAAATTATTCCTCATTCTTTTACCTGGCAATTCAATGATTAGAAATATATCCTAAAGAATCCCAAATGTTTAAAAACTAAACATTATGTTCATTGCCATACTGTTTATAGTGGTAAATAATTTGAAATAGCTTAAAAGTCTAACCACAGAGGAATGATTTAAGCAAATTATGGTAAATCTACATGGGATACTCATGGGATTTTCATTGTGTTTGTTGGGAAAATGATTACATTATAATATTAACTTAAAAGTAAAGATACAAAATTATTCATAGAGGGTGATCAAATCTGTGTTGAATATATCTCTAGCATATATTTTTATACATATTTTGACATCCATTATGAGTAGACCACTTCAAACAAAAGTATTAAACAAGATCTGTTTCCCTTTTAATATGATGCATATTACACATGCACAACCAAAGGACTGCTTTTGTTTCATAATTAACAAGACAGACCACCTCAAACTTGCTAACAACACAAGGCTATATAATGAGATTTTGTGTCGATTTGAGAAAGTTGGAAGACTGTGTGTGTATGTGTAAAAGAAAAAGAGAGCATTAGGTAATGCATTTGGCAAAAAACCATTTTCAAAGTTATCAGAAGGAATGGATTTGTTATAAAAAGACCTAGTAAGAAAAGATCTAGCGGACACACTGTAAAAACTGAGACTTTTCTGGAGCATCATTCTAGGATATACATAAAAAAGAGAGGTAATCCTCCAGAGATTCCTCCAGATTCCTCCAGAGAGGTAATCCTCGTATATATTAAGCCTTTAATATACTAATGCATACAAGATTAAGGCTGGTTGTTTTAGAATAATAATAATAAGGTTTGGGAAATGGTTACAATGGAAAAATTCTGAAAGGAATAGAGATTATTTAAGCTGGAAATAGAAATCTAAGGAGAAAATCAATAGGTATTTATGAAGTAAATGTGTGTGTGTGAGAATGTTGGTGAGCATATCTTTTAATGGTCATTAACATTGATTTCATTAAAGATCTGAAAGCAGACAAATTTAGGACAAATTATGAAGTATTTCCTAAGTAGCAAAATAACAACATTCTGGAATACAATGCCAAGAAAGTTAGGCAATCTCCCTCCCTAGGGTTGGTTTTGCTTGAAGGAAAGGGAAACCGGCAGGCCACCTGTCTTTCGGGGTCCAGGGTGATTTTGCTTTGAGGAGGAGGACAAGGATTTCTCCCCCAGTTCTTTCAGTTTGAACTGTGGGTGCCTTGTCCCCCTCATTCTTTTCCTAACATCTTTGAAGATGGCAGAAAATCAAGAGACTCTTTTAAAAAAGAAATTAGATGATTATTTCTAATCACATTACTTATAATGAACTAATTTTGGAATTTAAAAAATTTCTGACAGCACTCTTAGGATTAACTTTTTGCACATTTATTTTTCTTGCTTATTAAATTAAAAACTTATTACAGTCCCACAATCTCCTTTCCAAAAGTCTCAAAAACAAATATATTTTGGAATTTAGTACTTTACTGATTTACTGACTTTAAAAAGATAATATGATACAAATATCATATATTATATAACCCTAAGTATTATATGGAGCAATACCCATAATCAAAAACATTAATATTTCTGCAGTAATACATATAAATATTTACACTAATTGAAGCAAAGACTATAAATAACCTTATCTCACTTTAGTTTACATTTTGCCATCAAATAGTTACAAAAATCTTTGGCCTGTAGATAGGGTAGCAAGATAAAATAGAAAAAGCCCTGTTAAATTTGAATTTCAGATAAACAACAAATAATTTTTATTGTTTTGAGTTTCTTTGTTGTTGTTGTTTTTTGTAGTGGTGGGGATGGTGGGGACAAATAACTTTTTAGTTCCATTGCATGGAACACATTTATAAAAAATATTCAGTGTTTGTTTGTAATTCCAGTTTAACTGAATGTCCTGTTTTTTATTTGCTAAATATGATTTTTTAAATTTTGGAATTGCAAATAAAGAATTATGAATGCATATCTGGAAATATCCTAACTGAAATATTGATACTATTAACAGCTACTCTTCCAGGAGTAGAGTTTGATTTGGGCTCTTTTGAAAGGAAACACAGAGAACAGTTTTATTATGTGTGCTTATGTCCACAGAGTATGTGAAATATAAAGCCTGTGCAAAGCAGCCAGATTAACCACTCAAAATATTTCAAAAGTTTGAAATAACATGGCTATTCTAAAAACGATTTATAGCGTGCATTTTAATAAATGGTTCTTTCCTGTTTAACTTTAAACTTCATCATCTGTAAAATATCCCTTTTATAAATTGATAAAATTCTCCTTAACAAAGATATAGCTCCATCTAATGGAAGAAATATTCAATTACAGCCCTTCATGGAGCTAAGAATTAACCCAGTATCTCCATGGGCGTTAGTAAAATTGTATGTACATGTGGTCTATACACACGTACACAAATACTGAATGTGTTTCTGTGCTTCTCCTTTTTTGAAGCTAGATAGGATCCACAGGTACTTGGTCATAGTTTTGCAAGAGCTGCTCTTTTTCTTGGATTGAACTATGAAATGTAAATATATTTTTATTGCATATAACTACCAGCACCATACGCTCACTCCCACCCTATTCATCTACAAAACGTAACCTGAAGAGTGTTTAATTTTATGCCTTTGAGAATCACGGTTTCTTCAGATATTGAAAGTGCACTAGAGATTTCTAACTTGGCTACTCTACCCTATTATTAGCTTGGTGCAAAAGTAATTGTGGTTTCCAACCGTGAATTTTAAATCATTACAACTAGGCTGAAACATATCTTTATTAATCAAAACAGGAACCACTACAATCAACACATTTTTGCCAATGAGAAATTAGTTTGTTTATTCTTGTAATGTAAAAATTTGTGCTTCAGGATTACATGAACTCTTGGAAAGCATTTTATGCATCCTGCTGGTTGTGGAAGTTTTCCCTGCGAAAACTTGTCAAGATGCTTGAAGAAGTGGTAGTCAGCTGGCAAGAGGTCAGGTGAATATGGCGGATGAGGCAAAACATCTTAGCCCAATTTGTTCAAATTTTGAAGAATTGGTTGTGCAACGTGCAGTCAGGCATTGTCGTGGATAAGAATTGGGCCCTTTCTGTTGACCAATGTTGACTGCAGGCATAGTAGTTTTCGGTGCATCTCATCGATTTGCTGAGCATATTTCTCAGATGTAATGGTTTCATCAGGATTCAGAAAGCTGCAGTGGATCAGACCAGCAACAGACCACCAAACAGTGACCATGACCTTTTCTTGGTGTGAGTTTGGCTTCAGGAAGTGCTTTGGAGCTTCTTCTCGGTCCAACCACTGAGCTAGTTGTTGTACAAAATCCACTTTTTGTTGCATGGCACAATCTGATTGAGAAATGGTTCATTGTTGTTGCGTACAGTAAGAGAAGACAACACTTCAAAACAGCGATTTTTTTTATTTTTGGTCAGCTCATGAGGTGACCCATAGATACTTAGTGAAAATGTGGTTTTTGGTTATTAGTTCTACACTGTCACTGTGACATGCAAGGTAGCTTGGTTATAGACTTTCAAATTACAGAACATTTAGAATTTGACATTTGGGTGGGATCACTACTTGGCAGCACTCGAAATCATCAATAGTATGAAGGGTGATAAACTTTGGGAAGGTGAGTATAGGTTTACATTCTGGCCAAAGATCTCCTTTCCTACACAATGCACTGAACCTCCTCTCGAAGGAGGTTTCCAAGTCCTGCAGAGGCTAACTCGACTCCAACCATCCCTCTACTAACAGAAGTTGCTGCTCCGTCTGGCTCTTGGTAGCTCCTAACTGCTCCCTTTCTTCTTGAGAGCTGGTATGGTAATTGACAATCGTAATACAAACTCTGAAACAAGTCAAACTGACAATAAAATCCATACGTGCCTAAAATGAGTTTTGAAAGGATCTCGGTGGCTATCTTGTTAGATCATAGAAAACTGAAGCTGGTCAGGAATGGTATTGAAGAAAGTTTTGCATTGGGTGGGGAAAGGTTGGTCACTGGCTCCTCTCCACTTATCGAGCTTTTTCATCTTTCCAATTTGCTTCAAATGTCCAAGGACTATAGAATGGTAAACGTTGAGTTCTTTGGCTACTTCTTGTGTAGTTATAAGAGGATCAGCTTCTATGGTTGCTATCAATTGGTCGTTGTCAACTTCTGATGGCCAGCCACTGTGTTCCTCATCTTCAAGGCTTTCATTTCCTTTGCAAAACTTCTTGAACCACCACCGCACTGTATATTTGTTAGTAGTTGGGCCAAATGCATTGTTGATGTTGTCAGTTGTCTCTGCTGCTTTACGACCCATTTTGAACTTGAATAAGAAAATCACTGGAATTTGCTTTTTGTCTAATGTCATTTCCATAGTTTAAAATAAATATCAAATAAACAGCAAGTAATAAGTCATTAGCAAAAGAAAAAAAAAGCAAGAAATGTGCATTAAAAAGAGGTATAACATAACCACATTTATTTAAGAATGTATTCTAATATCGCACGGGAAATGTCAACAATGCTAAAACCACAATTACTTTTGCACCAACCTCAATAAACTCATCTAGGAAAGTTAACAAATACACCTACCTGAGCCTGCCATCACAAATTCTTATTTAATTGATCCAGGTAAGGCCTGGGCTGGGGACTGTGTGAAAGCTCTCTCAGAAGATTCTAACATGCAGCCAGGGTTAGGCCCCAGTGAATTTTAGGCCAGCCCACATATTTTACAGTTGAGGAAACCAAGCCCCACTGAAGGGAAGTGATTCTCTAACCTAGAATACTAGAGTCTCTGACATAAGAAATCACAATTCTTTCCTTTGCATTACAGCACTCTTTAATTTATGTAAAACTTTCATCTAAGAAGACATAGCAGGAAAAGGTCTATTTCAAAACTCAAGCTCAATGACATCAAATCAGAAATAAGAATTGTCCTCACTTCTGAGAATCTGACCTCTAGGTTCAAACTGTAGTCCATTTTATCTCTATTTCTCTTTCACCTCTCTTTCTCTCCATTCCATCATCAAACCCTGCTGGTACTTTTCGTAAGCTCTCTGAAGGCAGAGCATGGCTCTATCTTGTTCATTGCTGTAGTCCCAGCTCTGAGCATCATGTCTGAGTCATAGTAAGCGCTCTATAAATATGTGCAAAACTAAATAAATGAAGTCAAGATCTCTTGCATTCATCCACTGCTTTCTCTCAAGACCAAGTCCTCAATTCCTCCTGCCTAGGTAACCATTACAGTCTCTTCACTAATTGTTTTGCTAATTTCTTTGGGTTTTTTGCTTATTTCCTAGCCATCAGTAACTTTAAACTAATACATTTTACATATTACTTTGAGCCTTCACCATTTCATCCGCCTGCCCCAAAACGCACATCTTTGTTTCAATTTCTTCCTTACACTCACTCCATCCTAATTATCCAACCTTTTCCCTCACTGTTCCCTATTCCCTTCCATTCATGCCATGTCTGTTCTTCTATTTCCTTTTGCATGTACCTTAATGCCTTGAAGTAGTGGAACAAACAGAAGTTGTGGAATCAAACTGATAGCCAAGTGGTTCATATTCCAGCTCTGCTACTTAATTGCCCTGAATCTCAATTATTTCATCTATAACATGTATCAGTGGAAAATAAGATAATACATTTAAAGCACCTAGCACTGTCTTGTGCACAGTATTGGGCTAATCCTTTATAGTCTCTCCACCAACAGCACAGCTTTGATTACCATAGCTTTAATTACACCATTTAGAAGGGAAAACTTTAATTCTAGAAGTACTTCAGTTGACATTCCTCCATACTAATTTTACAAACAAATAAGCTATGTCTTCCTTGTTTGAGTAAGATTAGTTATAATCAAAGGTCAATTTATTCTGAATTTATTTTGAAACTATATCCCTCTTGAGGGAATTACTATTTATGCATCAATATACTGTAAACCTGATTACCCTGATACATTTTACTGGGTGGAAATGGAGGTAAATTAGTACAAACAGTTTGGAGGACAATTTGGCAACATCTATTAACATTTAAAAACCCATGAATATAAAGACCTACAAGCAAGGACAGACAGTGAAACACTAGGTAGAGTCACAAAAACTGCAAACAGGCTAAATGTCCAGCACTAAGTGACTAATCAAAGTATGGTAGAGTACATAATGAAATAATGTGTAACTATGAAAAATTGGAAAATCTATACATACTGACATAGAATTATCTCCAAGACATATCTGCATAAACATACTTGTGTGTGCATAAAATAAAATAAAAATACCTCCAGATGAATGCTGGTAATAGCCATTGCCTCTGAGAGAAGAAATGGATCAGCAGGCTCAGGAAAGGAAGACATACTTTCCACCGTATACACTTTTACCATGTAAACTGATTTTTAAACCATATATATACATAATCTATAAGTAAAAGCCCAATAAATTAAATATTTTATAAAATTTTTGAAGTAGAACCTACATACATAAAGTGCACAATCATAAGTGTAAAGAACAATTTTTTTTTTCACAAAGTTAACATACCCACATGAAGAGCACTGATATCAAGGAAAAAAGTGTTACCAGTATATACTTACAAGAAAATCTCAGGCTGGGCACAGTGGCTCATGCCTATAATCTAAGCACTTTGGGTGGCTGAAGCAGCAGGATGGCTTGAGCCCAGGAGTTTGAGGTTACAGTGAGCTATGATGACGCCACTGCACTCCAGCCTGGGCAACAGAGCGAGACTCGGTCTCAAAATTAAAAAGAATGGAAAATCTCAAGACGTTTTATCATTTTACCTGTAATACTTCAGTATGTATATCTTAACAGATTAAAAACAACCATAATACCATAATCATACTGAATAAAATTAACAATAATTAAATTTTTAAATATTTTATGCTTAAATGTTCTAATACCTAGTTCACATTCAATTTTATTTGCTTATCTCAAAAATGTCTATTTACACTTGGTTGGTTTGAATCGTTTTCCAAAAAGCCTACATATTACAAATGGTGATTTTTCTCTTAAATCACTTTGATTGTATAACTGGTACCATTACTGCTATTTTTTTATTGTTAGAGAAACTGGTCATTTATCTTGTAGAATTTTTTACATTTTGGATAGGACTGACTGAATCCTCCTGTTATTATCCAACATGTTCTTTGTCCACTGCATTTTTTTGTAAACCAGTAGTTAGATCTAGAGACTCAATATATTTTCTGAAGTTGGTAAATAAAAGCATTCTATGATCAAGTGCCTCTGGGAAATGCTGCATATTTTGGGGAATCTATGCGTGGAGATTGGCAAATAAAGACCTGAAAAGTCCCAAAGTGAGAAAATATTGTTTATTAATAATTTTGCTTAACTATATCTTTCCCATGTGTTTTGTTGATGTTGTTATTGTTGTTGTACCTATTATGTCCACATGGAACTGGAGTCTTGCTTTATGTACTCTAATAAACACTGGAGTAGATCTGTATGGTCTTCTCAGAATCTGTGAGTTTGCACAGTGTGAGAGACACACTGCAGATACTTCTAAAAGTTTGCTGATTGATTAATCAGGCGGACATGTATTGTGTTTTCTATTTACAGTGTACTGTACTTGAAACCACTATTCTTGTCCTTAAGAAATAATATTGGGTTGATGAATCAGCATGTGCCCTGGCAGTAAATTCACATGCTCATTTAAAGCATAAGGTAGTAAAAAACTCAGCTGTGTATGTTGCAGTCATAGAGTGGCCTGATTGGGTTCATCAGGAAAGCTCCAATAGAGAGGTCAGCTTTGGGGTTCAGCAACAAGAACTCACAGCAGGTCAGAGCTGGGGGAAAATAAACTAACAAACAACAAAACCCAGAAATCAGCTGGTCCAATCTCTTAATTTATAGAGGACATGAAGCTGAATGACAGGAAAGAACTCTTACAGCTGATGAGACCTAGATAATCCTGCTGCTAAGTTTAGTGCGTCCCCTTAGTAGGTTCAATTCAAGATTATTTCTTTGTAAGTAAACTTTGTTTTGTTTTCTCTCCCTTCTGAAAGTTTCTGGGATTTTCTCTTTACCCTCTGGAGTACTGATTTTTCCTAAGGAAGTGTCTAGTTATGAGCTTTCCCCTTCATCCTGCCTGGCCCACTGTCAGCCCTTGCAATATAAGGACTTGGGTTTTCTTGAGCCAAGGGAAACTTTCTTCTGTTACTTGCATGTCTGTTTCTGGGTCTCTTGTTTTAAAATTCATTCATCCCCAATAGTTTTCTTTGATGCTGTTGGTTTTATTCATTTGAGGTGAACCTTGATCGCCTGTCTACATTTATGAGTGAAAGATAATGTTATTATCTCACTTGGGACTCTTTTGTAGTTGTATGGGTTTGTTTACCCAGAAATGCACAGGGATAAATATGACCTGGTTTTTAGCTTTGAGGTATTTATAGTCTAGTGATGGAGGAAAACAAGTAAACCAAAAATTCTGTCAAAGTGTCAGAACACTTATGGTGCAGCTTAAGCAAAAAGACTGTGATACTACTAGGTTGTGTACCAGGGAATTCCAAGGTGTGTCCCTCCTCTACCTTCAATAGGCTACCTCTGGCTCCTCTGGGGTAGGCCTGGAAATGGAGGATGCCTGGCAGAGATAAAGGTCTGACTTTTGACAGTTTGGTGATGTAGCTCTCTGGGCTTGAATAAAGTTCAAGGCTTATTCTTTCTCTTGAAATATTATTTCTGAATTTCTCAAAGATTTATCGCTGAAAGTCTTTCACTGCAACATTTGTGACATAAGCAATGCCTTTCCAAAGGCTTTTCACCTACTACTTTTAGCCCCTGAGCACATGGTGGTCCATTCTACACAAACTCTCTCTGTTTGGGGTCCCATCTCTCTCCCAAGTAGTCCTTTTAGGGAGACAAGAACTTGACTGAGGCCTGGTTCCTCCCCATGGACTACATCTGGTCCAAGGGAAACACTTGAGCATCCTTGCACCTGTGGAAATGTGCCTCTCATTGCTCTGCTGTAAGTAGATTGCTCCAGCCACTGCCCTTGCCTTAATTTCTCAAGGATGAGTCAAACACCTGAGAGTCTTCAATTTCTCATGTCCTGGAAGTAGGTAATGAACTAAGACTTACAAAACTGGAAACTGAGCACCTCCTTTGTAAGCTCTGTATAGATTTAGAATGTAGGAATATTTGGCACTTTCAGTTTTGTGTTCAGTCTTTGGGGCCTGAAACAAAAAAGGTCCCACTGGCACTGGAAAAGCCTTTGTCATGCCCAAGTGAAAAGTACAAGAGTGATGAAATAAGGAATCTTCCATGATACTTCTTGAAGGCAGTAGGCCATCTCCTATACCTGACTTCATTACAACAAAACTGTGTGTCAGACAAACCTCTGTTAAGCCTGTTTGTGAGCCTCAGTCAGGGAAAAAAAAGAAAAAAAAAAGCCTGGTTATCCTAAAAGGCTGAAGGTTTCTTAGGCTAGGTTCTCCTAGGGAGCCAGCTGGATGCACGTCACTGTGAAGAAAGATTGCCTGGCAAAGAGAAATTTAGAAACATTTTACACTAAGGCATTTATACAACATGAGCACTGAAGTCAGACAGGCCTGGGCTTAAATTCTCATTTGAAACTTACTAGCTGTGTGACTCTAGACAGACCGTTAGCACTCTAAACCCATGGTCCTCTGATTTGTAAAAGGGGACTAATAGCTAATTTGAAGGGTAGCTGTGAAAATTAAATGAGATGTAGTATATAAAGATTCCAAAACAGAAAGCTCTCAAAGAGTGGTAGACACTATCCCTTCCCCTTCTTCTTTGGCCCATTAATTCCCACTCTTCCTTAGGTCAGGGTCAGCCACCTCCTCTAGAAGGCTTTCTTGGATTCCCTTTCCCACTCATCATGGTACAGATTCTTCTAAAGCATTCTGTGATATCTCTATCACAGCACAAACTACATTTAGCTAAAGTTGTGTGTGCCCACATTTGCTCCCTCCTTTACGACTTGGAGCTTCTTAAGTGCAGAGAGCACATCTAACTCACCCATCCCATGACTGGGCCTGACAGGGCAGAAATCAATGAACATGCATTTGGGACATGTTTGGGATCTAAAATTCATACCATCCTAGGATAATTCATAACCATTCCATCATAAGTAAGATAGCAAATCCAGATTTCTGATTCCCAGCCTGGCTCACTAAATCATAGAATTTTAGGGCAGGAAAAAACCTCATCATGGGGGAAGTATGTTATTCAAAAGGAGCATGCGTATCTCTAAAAAAGTATTCAACATTGTAAGTTTAAAGTGGGAAAATTACAAAAAGAAACTTACTTCGTTTTGTTTTAGAATAGAAAGCCCACAAATACCTTGGTTGATGGGGATATTTATTTATGCATCAGTCATACCATGGTGGCGGCAATCAGAACTGGGGACAGAGATAAACAAGGTTTCTGTTTTATAAAAGGGAGGCAGAAGTTACTAAAGTTTGAGAAACAATGACCTATTTTCAACCACTTCTTTAGATACAGATGAGGCTCAGAGGGTAAAGAAATGTGTCCAGAGTCAGGTAGGTAGTAAGCACAGAGAGGTTGGATGCGTGACCCCCAGATGAGTGCTCCTCCGCTGCACCACAGGCTGCCTTGTGTATGCAAGGAGCACTCAGTGAGCAGTGAGAGGTGGGTGCCATGGTGTGACCTTGGGCAAGCCGGTAAATCTGAGACTCAGCTTCCTCATCTGCAAAACAAGATCATATTCTGCCATACGTGGCTGCTGCTGGATCAAAAGAGAAGCGAAAGCCCTTTATAAACACAACATATTGCTTAAAGTGGCCCTTATAGTATTTAAATCATCCAGCTTGTAAAAGAGTAACACACCGAAGCTATACATCTAGATTCCACCCATTTCAGCATGACCACACACAAGAGTTTCCAGACAAGAAGTAGGATAGCCAGTGATAATTAACACTCCCTGAGCACATTTTCATCAGGGGCAATGGTATAAGTAATGGAGATAAAGGTAAAACTGGAAAACAGGATCTCAAATTGCAAACCAGGATAAATTCCAAATAGAACAGAGACCTGTATTTTTAAAAATGAAAATATGTAAGTGCTAGAAGAAAACATGAATTCATTCTTCTATGACCTGGAAATGGGGAAAACTTTTCTAACCATGGTTCAAATTCCTTAAGCAATACAGAAAAGATTAACAGATTTAATTATATAAAACAATTCTTCTACAGCAAAAAAAATAAAAACCCCACCAAAACCCAAATAAAACAAAACGAAAATACCGTAAGGAAAAAAGACAAATGACAAACTGAAAAAAAAAAAAATGTAACTTATGTCACAGACAAGAAGTTAATAGCCTTAATATATAGGATGCTTCTAAAAATAAAAAAACCAAGAATCCCACAGATATATATTAGAAATATAAACAGCTCCAAGAAAGAAATGCAAATGATCTTTAACTAATTAACATTCCACCTCACTCATAAATGCAATGTGACGTAAAACTACCCTAAAAAGCATGTCTCACCTATTAAATAGATTTTAAAAACTCAAACTACAAGATGATCCATTGGTAAGTCTGTGGGGAAATGGACATTTTCATAGATTGCTGGTAGGAAGGCTACTGGGAGGGCAAAATGATACAAGCCCTATGGAGGGAAATTCAACAATATCTAGAAATTACACATTCATTTACCTTTTGACCCATAAGTCTCACTTTTAGAACTCCACTCTAAATAAACGATGGCAAAAATATGAAAAGGCATATGCACAAGTCTTTTAATTGCATCATTATTTATAGCATCACAAGTCTGGAAACAATTCAAATGCCCATCAGTAGGGAACTAGTTGAATAAACTATGGTACATATACAAGAGAGTGATCAACTCCAGGATAATATTAAGTGAAAAAAAGTAATGTGGAGAAAAGTGAGTAAAACAAGCTATTTAACTAACGATACATATATTGTTTAAGTGGATGGATAAAACATACTTTTCCTTTTAAATGGCTGCCTGCATGGGGAGGAACGGAACAGAGGGAGGGGACTGATACAGAAGGTAGACTTCTCTAAACATACTTTGTTTTGTAGATTGAACTTTGGAATCTTATAAATACTTCACAGAATTATAAAACACAAATAGGGTTTATGCAAACTTTTAAAATCAAAAGCAAAATGAAACATATGAATCTGTGTATCAAGCTTATGCCATAGCCACACAGAGATTAATCATTTCTAGTGACTTAAAAACACAGAGCTTTGTTCATTTCTAGTAGGATATATACCATAAGGACAAAAAGAACTGCAAAACAATTAACTTAAGCTGCAAAGTCATTATATTATAGGTAGTAATAGTGGTATTGCTTTATTGAGACTATTACGTGTGTATTGTGAGATAAAGCAAATGAGCACTTAGGTTGGTTATTACTGACAATGAGAACTTTCACTATGGGAAAAAAGAGATATGGCCATATAACTGATGAAGTAAAAACTCTTTCATCTTGATTTTGAATTGGAAGCATCAGTATAAACTGAAATATTTTCTCTTAAAAACATTTCCTCGCATTGTCCACTGAAAAGGCTTAGAAACAATGACCAGCCCAGTAACAACAATCATCTCTAGTACCCAGAAAATGGTCCAGATCTACTTATAGAAACGGATGATTCCAGATCTGAGGCAGGGAATTTTTAAGAGCCTGGAATCTCTTGTAATACCAAAAATCAAGGAAGGAATAAAATCCAAATAAAAGTCATGTCAAAAGGATACAGAAGGCAACCTGAAGAGGCTCCCGTTGGCCAAAGAATATTCCAAATATTTTTATACTGTAGGTTCAATATAATACTAAAACCAACTAAACCAGATTGCAGATGAGAACAAAAGGGATTGATTTTTCCTGCCAAATCCCTTTTATAAACCTTTCCTTGTAGCACTAAAACTGACCGTGTCATCACTTGGTCAGTTTCCCTCACTGTACTTACACTAATGCAGAAGAGCAGATTGGGTGTTTTTACCCACCATCATATGCCCAGTGCTTGGCAGAGAAGGGACACAGTAGGTACCTGGTACAAAGAGCTAAGTTAGGAAACTACAAGTCGTCCAAGAAAGAACCAAGGAGTGGTTGCACTACGGCAGTGTGTTAAGATAGGGGAGCACTTACTTAGGAAAATAAAACACTTGATGAAGCCACTATTTTGAACACTTGCAGTACCAATTGTGTTCATATGTAAATTAGGTCAGAACTGTCATGACTTAGTTGGTGACATATTTCTACTGGCTTCAGGTCCCATCTAAGTCCCTGAGGTACTGGCACCACCACCTTTAAACTCAGTCTAAAAATGCACATCAGCAAGGCATGGTGGCTCACATCTGTAATCTTGGCACTCAGGGGAGGCCAAGAGTTTGAGGCTGCAAGTGAGCTGTGATGAGGCTACACACTTCAGTCTGGGTGACAGAGACTGACTTAAAAAAAAAAAAAAAAAGGCATATCATTCCCTTTTGTTCTCTCATCTCCTACAATATGGATTCTGCCAAACCATCCACTTAATTGAGGCCACTGTATTTGGGGAAAAGATCTATCGCTTAGAAGTTTTAAGTCAACCAATATTTTTAGAATGCTAAAGGACAGGAGGGTAAGAGGAGACAAGGATGGTCCAAGATTCTAACTAAATAAACTAATGTTTCAGACAAGGTACACGTAAGTAGATTTAGTGGACCAGAGTTCATATCTGAAAGTTGAGTTTCTGGTGCTTACAAGGCATCATGGGAGATTTCTAATAGACCATTAAATATTGGTTTGGATCAGGATGGATGCTCACCCATACAAAGCCTTTACTAATTAGGAAACAGCATCCTCTGAAGCAGAAGGCAAAAGTGATGCAATACATATTGAAAATTTGTATGTAATAACTATTCTAAGGCACTCAAGGTTGTATTTACAAATTTTTTAAAAAAATCTAAGACTGAAGAAAACAATTTCATAGTGCTATATATGAAATTGTGCTCTGATACAATTTCCTATACAACACTTTTACTTGAGAATATTTTAAAAGCAATAAATTTTGGAAATCCTGGGGGGAAATTTTACCAGCTATATAAGCTATTTAAATACTGTTTACAGAAATTATTAAAGGAAAATCAAAATCATGTAAATAGCATATGTGAAAAGAATTAGACAAAAGTTTTTTAAGAGTGTAATTATTTTTTATTCATTGATAAACTAAATGCCCATTTTTAGATGTTTCCTTCTCGTGTATGTTTCATTTTGTTTATTGTAATCAAAGCCCTGTAAGGAATGGCTTCATCTAGTCCTCAGACTCTGATCCATCTTCATCTTGACTAATCTGGAAGTAACGAAGTTCGTAAGTCTCCTTATCAGAGGCAACCACTCGAAGCCAATCACGAAGATTGTTCTTCTTAAGGTACTTCTTGGTAAGGTATTTCAAGTACCTTTAAAATAAAAAGATGAATGTCATCAAGCAATCCAGTCCCCACTATGCAGAGGCTTATAACATGGAAGATGTGCACTGTCTTTTTTCTTGTGTTCCCAGTTCCCCCCAAAATATGTCATCCTTTCACTTATACTAAGCATTGTGCTAGGATGCTATGGATACAAGTAAGAACAAGTAGGCTCTCAATCTCAATAACAATCAGTTTATGCCTTAAGAAACCCTTATTCTCTCATCTCTCTAAAATAAACTAGTATTCTTTACACTGGGAGATTTTATGTAGCAGAGCAATTCCTCTTCAGCCTTACTGCCACAGCCAAATTATTTTTAAATCAACCAATATACAATTTCACTCTTCAAATACATCATGAATATGTTAACACCCCCTCACCACTATCAATCTCCCTAACTTCAATCCCACCCTGGATCAACAAGAGGCAATCTGTCAAGAGAATTAAATTCATTTACAAGTTCAAGGTTTTACAAATGTTAGCTCTTATAAAAAGCTTTCAGCATGGTCCAATTTCATCACTCTAGCCATTCTCTTCCTTTTACACTTTTTGGCAGTTCCAACTATCAAGCATTCCTCTAAAGCTCCCCTGCCCTTTGCAAATGTTGCATCCCTCTGCCGAGAATACCTCATTCCATTGGCAAACTATGCTCAGTCAGTCTCAGCTTTTCTGAAAATTCTCGTGCCCTCTCTGTCTACATCCAATACAACAATTATCGAATTGCATTTTATAGGAATCATCTGATTATCTATAAGATCTTTGAGGACAGCTACTACATTGTCATTTCTCTGAATCCTTAGACCAAGCCATAAGCTCTTAAGTCTTCATCTTCAGTTTCTATCAAGCTTACCACCCCAGTTTTTGTCGGCCATAATGATGAATGGCTTCCCATTGCACAGAGAACCCGAAGACCTTCTTCTTCCTATGGCTTTCAAGACTGCTCCCTAGCTACCCCTCCAATATCATGCATTCCTCCCCAAACACACTGGCCTCCTTACTATTCCTGCATTTCATTTAGGTGAGGCATTTCCTGACCAATTTCCAAAAACCTTGCAACCCTCTTTATGCCCTCACACAGCACTTATCACTGCTTAATACTGCATTTCACTTTCTTCCTTCTCCATTAGAGAAGCTCCTTGGTAGTGGCTAATTGACCTGTTTGGTTCACTGTTGGGTTACCCTGTCCTGCAACAGTGCAACATATTCAAATACAAAAGCACTCAACATTAAAGTTTACATACAACTTGGATTTACAGGGCCTATTATTTACTGGAAAGGAACCCTGGACATGACTTGCTATATCCTAGCAATAAACTACACTTATGAACAGTCAATAAGCAACTGGCTCCCAGTTAATGTACTTCCTATTCATACAGGCCTTTAGTAAGTTCAAATTTATTCTTACATATGAACAGAACAAGTGCTAGGATTACATATTCTATAAAATATTCCTCAACTACTATAACTTCATAAAAGTTTGCAAAACAAGTACCAACCTTTTAGAGAACTGTTTCTCAGAAACAACTGTGATTTTATTTTTGAAGCGTTCAATGTGAACAACATTCCCAAGATTTCCAGTTTTTCCATTGACTTTAACCTTCTCCCGTAGAAACTGCTCCTATTTTAAAACAGAAGAAATGCAAAACTAGGGAAGAAAACCCTAGATATTCACTAGGGAAGGTACC
>CAUYPO010040455.1:0-23066 GCA_963574435.1 Cheirogaleus major
TAAAAATATATATACAAAAAAAATTAGCCAGGCATGGCGGTGCATGCCTGTAGTCCCAGCTACTCGGGAGGCTGAGGCAGAAGGATCGCTTGAGCCCAGGAGTCTGAGGTTGCTGTGAGCTAGGCTGACGCCATGGCACTCACTCTAGCCTGGGCAACAAAGTGAAACTCTGTCTAAAAAAAAAAAAAAAAAAAAAAGGAAGCTACAGGAAGGGAATAAAATTATTATTGGTGCTAATCCAAAGTAACTAAGCAATCTGTTCTCGGGTGAAATAAATTCTGATCTCAAAATTCAACTTAAATGGATATTTATTAAGCCCATACTAAGTGGGAAATGGTTAACACATTGACTGACACACACACACACACACACACACACACACAAATAAACGTTTCTTTGGGCCATAGTGTATTATTATGAAAATAGAATAATAACTTTGAGTATAATTTAAAGGTAAACATAAATAGAAAGATGAAATTTATTGACTTCTACTCATTTAATCCATGTTTTTAGAATTAAATTGTAAATATTAATTGTAACAATGAGAACATCAATCAAGTAAGATTTGGTATATGCTTCACGTGGCCCCAGGGTCAAAACTAGAGTGAGTTAGATCCAACTCACATGGCAGTTAATGTGTTAAACTATGTCCCTCTCCCACTGTGTACAGATTGCTCCACCCTGCTGCTCTTTCTCCTCAGCTGCAAATGCGCTCCTAAGGATCCCTGTTTACCTACAGTTAGGCAGTCCTCTATCATGTAATAGGAGACTGGTTCTGAAGCTCAGAATCTTCTTAGAAAGTGGTGTGTAACACAAATAATGAAGAATTTGCCTCATTTACTTAAAAAAGAAAAGTGAGAGAGATAAATGGGAGATACCAAGAGAAACAAAAGAACTAGTGTTCAACAGATCAGCCCCATCTTTTCTTATTTACCACTGTGTGTTGTGCATGGGACTTCCTTCCTTTAGGTATAACTTCCAATCCTAACTCCCTGTCCTTGTGATTTATATGAGATATTTACAGAATGTCCAGATATGCTCCTTACTGCATAAAGAAACCACGTCAGGGACTTCCACGAAAGCTAAGACTGAGGTGAGGTATTAAAACCGGGCTCACCTATTCAGAGGCCCTGGGCTTTGGAGGAGTCCAGTCCTCTAGCAGAAATGACAGAGGGGTCTGGGCCATGAGGCTGCCTCTTGCTTATCAGTCAAACATGAAAATGTTCCTGACACCCCATGTGTTGTAAAGGAAGGATGGGCAAAGATAATTTTGTTTACTCATGCTGGGAAGCTGAAACACTACAAACACAGAGGGAGAACGCCATTCTGCAGGGAAGGTGTACCCTGTAAGGAGACAACTACTGGAAGAGTGAGAATTTAAAACCACACACAACCAACGCTATTTTAATAGACCTTTCAGCCCCCATTCCAATATAATTTCTAGATTCCTCTAACTACAATACAATCATTCAAAGCACCTTAATCAGTCCTGGAATATAATATAGTTAGTTATTTTTATTTATTTATTTTTTTTTTTATTTCAGCATATTATAGGGGTACAAATATTACGGTTATTATTCATAGATGAAAAAATCAGATTATTTAGAAATTTACTCTTGGCGGTGACCAAAGCTGCTTTTTTAAAAAAAAAAAAAAAAATTCCAGCCATCCCTCAAACTACTGTGGTTTGTTTGTGTAGGTGGAAATCATTGAAATCTTATGACTCCATGGGTAAGCATCCAACTGAAAAATAAAAAAGATGGAGGCATGCGAGAGGGACTGTACAGATGTAGGATCACTGCTTAGTTTGTGAAGCTGTTAAATCCCTTTTTCTTCTATTCAGTCTACAGAGGGTCCTAGATGGGGCCTGCGCAGATGAGGAATCCCAAAACATAAGTTTCATTAGCTAATAGAAAATTCAAATCTGACCAAATGTAGCAGCTAAGCTTTATTTGGATTGTAATTTAAATAAGAGTGCATGCTTACATTTATTCTACAAAAGTGTAAAAACACATGTTTGAGACAATCATGAAAACTAGGATATTGATTGAGTTTAGCTATAAAATAGAGAAAGTTAATGAAAATTTATGGTAACGCCAAACTCTTTCTGTATACTATCACAAATTTGAATTTCTGTCTAGCTCTATTTACCCAAAGGGATAAAAGATCTTCCTATCATACCAACAGCTTTGTTTTAGTAGTTATGAGAGAATTGCACCTAAGGACGTTTGTTATAAGAAAATACATTTGTTAGACTATTAGAATAGAAAATCGTTTGTTTACTGAAAATCGATTCTAGGGTTGCAAAATTAGGTTGAATTTACACATTCACCTTGTGAAACACAACCATCTGATAATGAACTTATGGCCATGCTATATTTAATGAGCCAGTAATAAAGGACTGTGCAGATTCTTTTACTAAAATTAGAAACACCTACAGAAGCAGCCTGCTTTCTAATTAACTTGAACATATATCAATTTTAAGTCATTTTTATAAGTAAGAACATTGTCTTCCTCCTCATTTTTCTCTCTCCCCACCCTTTTTCATTGTATTTCCTCACTATGCTGATGCTTATAAAAATGTATGGGTTTGAGAAAGTCAATAATTATATTAAAATTTTGTTCCTCCAATCTGAAAATTGTAAAAGTGTATACAGAAAATTATGCAGAAAATTATCAAAAGGCTATTGCAAGGAGTAAAAGAGCTAATTAATATAAAGCATTTATTACCATGCTAAGCACAATGGAATGATCAACAAATCTTTACCTATATAGCTGTGTGTGTATGGAAATTTGTTGTATGATAGAGACAGCTATTCAATTACTGATGAACACTTATTTCTTCTAGGACATATTTTTAATCACCACCACTGATGATTAAGTGTCCACAATTAAACATTCAAACAAGATAGTCTGATATCCCTATCAAAGCCTGTAATACATTACATTACTATTCTATTTTTCAGTAAGTTTCTGTGCTGTTTTACAGGTTGTTCTTCAATTCAGAGAATGCTTTCTGCAATATTCTGAAACTCAATCCTCCCCCACTCTCCTTCTGATACTTGTTTGTTGATATTTTATGTTCTGACTCAATCTTCTATGTGTTTTTTTTTCTATATATATCTGGATTTTTATCCCATGCATTTTAGGAGAATTCCTTTATTTACTCTTCTAAGTTGGCAATATGCCAGATGAGTGGGTCAGGTATTAACCATTATGTTTGAGTTTGCCTTTTTCAGGCCTCCACCCCAGTTGGAAACAAAGAATTAGAATAGACCCTATGAAGCGCCTCTAACAGCTCATACCTCATTGAAATTGTCAGAAATGAAACCTTGGGTCATCATACCAGAGTACAGAGGTGTCTCATGGAAGAAGAGAACCAAACCCCCAGTAGAGGAGCCAGCCTTTAGGTGATATAAAGTAACTGTTTTAGGAAGGGGAAAAATGAAAATTTCAATATTTTTGCTAACCTTTCTTTGATTATTTGTTCTGTCTATAGGATGGAGAGACAATTGCTTAGTGAAGATTTCCCTGGGTTATCACCTCTTCGGTTGATTTGTATTTGTCATCCTAAACCTCGTTCGGTGCTGTGTATGATTTCCGAATTTACAGAATCTGGTATCTCAGATCGCCTACAGAGTGCAACCAATAGCTCTGCACTCAAAGATCCTGTGTCTCTTTCCAGCCCAGCCCTGTATCAGACACTGTGTACAAATGACAGTACATTTCACCTTGTCAATCCTTGCTGTTGTAGTTGTTGCTTATGATGTTTTTCTGCCTGGTAATCTGTTGCTGTAAGCATCCTGCCAAAGCTTTGCAATGACAAACATAAATAAAAACCTTCCATCTAAAATGCCGCCCCTATTTCAGCAGGAAGTAGCTCGATGACTATGTCACCCCTCCTCCCATAGATATGGAGGGGAAGTACGGAGAGTGGGGAATATGTAACAGAGGGAATGGCCTGAAAAAACAGCAAAAATAATTTCTATCTCTTTATCACCCCTCCACACTCCCTTTTGAGAACTAAAACCTGCATCTCTGCCTCAGGCCAGTGGTTGGGAGGGGCAGGGTAAGTCTTTTGTTATTTGTGCTAAAGGAGATGGCTCACCTCAGACCTGGTAAAGGAAGGTCTTGGGCTCACAAGGTCAGAATCATCAACTGCAGTGGAACAGTAATTGCCTGAAGCTGAGAACTCATTCTTTAAAAGCTCTGTATTTCTGCTTATTAGTAGGTCGATGGCACTTCAGGCAGGAGTCTCCATCCTTCTCCTTTGCTGGCAAAGTAATAAAATATCTCTAAGTTGGCGTCTATTCTATTCTTCACTAGTTTTGTTTTTAACATTTGACAAGGTATTGTAGTTCCAGAAAGTCCTTTTATGGTACCTGCTTTGGTAACTCACTTTTCGGATGTTGATTTTCCTGTTATATCTGGTAATTGACTGCTCATCCTTTCCATGGAAAATCTAGGTGAGTCAGTATCACCAGCTGCCACTAATCTTTTCAAACCCTGTGTAGGTCTCATGTAATTGTTCAGTTTTTGTGCAGGTCTAGCGGTAATTCAAAGATATCTTGGTTGGAGGTATGGTAGGGAGGGCCAGGTGATGGGAAATCCTAAAGACAGGCCCGTTGACCAGTGTGCATCAGTGGAATCTATGCTGTGCACATGTGGGTCTCCTCTGGCCTTTCCCAAGGGTTGCAGGTAACATGACAGCAAGGCTTGCTCATACAGTGGGGTTTGCTCCAGATAACTTTGCCCTTGCAAGGTCCTCAGACAGACTGGTATTTTCCCTGGCATAATTATGGATGTGTTTGAAGGGGGAATATATTACCAGTTGTCAATTTTCTGGAGGAAGCAGAATGGTAATACCGTAATAGGTTTTGTGGTAGATAGACAGTAGTTGCTTGTGCCTAGCAGATGCCACTCTGTTATCAAGATTACTATCTCTGTTTTCTCCAGACGCTGTTTTAAATGGGAACTGGAGATGAGCAATCCTGCCTAAGTGGCTTATGGTAGACCTTAAGTTAGGAAAGGAAGGTCAGAGAGAAGGAGCAGAGGACAGGGCCAGGCAGTGCTGCCTCACAGTGTGCATGGCTGGAGAACTGGAATTTCCGGTGCAAGGCAGGCTTCTCCTTGGCTTGGTGAGTATGGCAAGAGAGCAGGTGACACTTCCAAATATCACTCAGCTCAGGCCATTTCCTTGACCTTCTCCAATGTCCTCTATGGGTGAAAGAGATTAGCGTATCTAATAAAGAATAAATATCAGCTATGAACTCACGAGACACAACCAAAACAGAGGATATGGAAGAGCTGAAAGAGACACTGTCAGTGAGGAAGGGGGGGGTGAGAGTGAGGAGCAGGACTGCAGCAGGAGCTGAGGCTCCTTTATGTGTGTCAGAGCCCTCAAGCCATCCACTGCTGGCTAATGTGGATGTTGAACTTAATTGGTCTCAAACAGGATTCCTGATTCCCATATCCGAACACCTGCTCTTCCACATACTAGTTTGTTATGGGTGCCCTAACAAAACACCACAAACTGTGTGACTTAAACAATAGACATCTATTTTTTCACAGTTTTGGGGCCTCTAAGTCCAAGGTCAAAGTGTGAGCAATTTTGGTGTCCTGAGGCCTCTCTCCTTGGCTTCAGAAGGCGACTTTCTTGCCGTGTCCTCACATGAGTGTCCTCTGTGCACATGCCCCCTGGAGTCTCTCCATGAGCCCAAATGTCCTCTTCTCATAAGGACAGCAGACCGATCAGATTAGGCCCACCCTGACAGCCTCATTTTAACTTAATTACTTTTTAAAAGGCCTTGTCTCCCAAATACAGTCATAATCTGAGGTAGGGTTAGGGCTTCAATATATGAATTTGTGGGAAACACAGTTCGGCCTATAGCATCTCCCAATCTTTTCTCATTTAATGACAGTTGTTTCACCCAGTTGTTCAAAAATTCTCACTCCTCCCAGGCCCTGCCCATTAATAAACCCTACTGTCTCCATATTTAAAATACGTCCCAAATGTGACTACTTGCATATTCCCTGCTAGAAAGCCCTGGGTCTGGCCACAATTCTCTCTCCTGGAGGAATTTAACAGCCTCCAGTGATCTTGGCAACATTCTTGCCCCCACCACATCCCATACAATTCTCTTCACAACGGCCAGAGCCAACTTTTAAAAATAGATATTAAATCGCAGCATTTTTTTGAGTGAGTTGCATTGGATCCCTGTGGCCTGGAAGGAGTTCGTGTGAATTGGAAGAATCGTTGTGTCCACTGAATCAACTAAGCATTCCGATGATACAGTGAGCAAATAAACACCACTGCCTCTGAGAATGAAACGTTGCTGGTATTTTCCTAAAAGTTCTGGCTACACTATTTTTATGCTGGTCCATATAATTTAATTTGATGTTGACTCTTCATAAATATCTATTTCATAATTATATTAGTGTATTTATATTCATTCTACCTATCCTAGCCAAGACTGAATAGGAAACATTTCGTAAGCATTTACTATATGTCACTTAATCATCATAGTCATCTTATTAGAGAGGTATGATTATTATTATCTCATTTATACATTAGCTGACTAAGGTACATGCCAAGATTGTTACAAAGGTGGCGAGTGGTATAGAAGTCATTCAGTTCTTCAGGCGCAAGTTGTTGCTTACTGAACTCCCCTGCTTTCTTGCCATTTATTTATTCATCTATTTACTAGAAAAGTGAGAGACAATGAGGTCCAGGGAGCAAACACAAGTACTTTTACTAGGAGATTGTTAAAGTTAAACTTTACGAGAGATTTTTAATAGGTGAGGTGTGGTAAAAAAAAATTTTTCCTGAGTAAATAAGTTTGTTTTAAATCATGAGCACATTTACACAGACTTCTAGCATCCTATTTTCTCCTTTATCTTCATATAAAGATAATCATAGAGGTTAATTCCTTTTTTTTTTTTTTTTTGTAATTTCAAAAACCCTGGCAAGGCAGATCATGCATGTGCTTCTTCATGCACACTGATGTGCATTTTTCTGGACAGGCATGTTAGCATTGGCTAAATTTGTGGGTGTCCTTTTTAGTGGGCTAAACTTTGATTCTTCTAATCACAACGAATCTAGGCTGATTAGAGAGTTAAGTATCAAAGGATAAATTTGTATATCCCTTGCAAGGCTTTCGGTCTCCTGCCTGAGAGCATCTGCCGTGTCCTGGCCCAGAACCTGTTATTCCTCAGTGGTGGGGGGCGGTAGGAGACTCACCAGCCCCGAAGCCAAGTGTCTGTAGCCCCAGCTCACCGCTGTCAAGCAATGTCAGGGGCTGTTCTGAAGCTTTCAGTGACACTTCCTCTCACTTCTTAGAGAGATACAATCACAACTTCTTTTATAAGTGATACAAAGCAACTCATATCTCCCTCCTACTTTTATGAAGATTTACAAAAAGCAAGTAAGCAGATATTCTTAAAGAAGGATTTTGTTCATGTAATTAAGGACTCACTCTTCTTCAAGATGAACATGTAGCTTTTCTTTAGAACAGGATCTTTGTCCCTCCATTGGTAATAACACCAACTACTATATAGTTTGTTGATTTCATATTTCCAGTGTTCTGGAGTAAATTGATGGCACTGCGGTCCTCTCTTCTGTGCCTGGTTTTGACTTTTCCTAAATCACAAACTCTGGTCATTTTCAGCTCATTATTCTAAATCCGTGATTTTGTTCACATTTGCTGTTGGCTGTCATCTCCTCTCCCATTCTCCTTGTTCTTTGGGTATTAATTCCCTTTTCACATTTTTTTGGAATTTTGTTGGGACATTGGGAAAGAACAGAAATAATTACATGTGATCAATGCACCACGCATTCCACTATCCTTAGATTAAAAGGATAAATTACTTCATATAGTTTAAAACTATGAATGGTCCATTTCTTTCTTTTTAAATTTATTCAAGTTGCTTTACAAGGAAGACTCCTATTTTCTGAATCCCTAATTTTAACAGAAGAATCCACACGGTCTTTTCTTTACTGGCTTCATTAAATATAATGTGACCGTGAGTTCAGAATGACATGGCTATTTTTTCACAAGGTTAGTGAATAAACTCAACCTATTTTTGCAACCTTAGGAACAGCTTTAAGTGAAGAAATACTATTTTATAGTCTAACATACTAACAAACAGTTTGCTATAATAAATGTACATAGTTTCAAGTCTATAGGTTAACCATCCTACTAAAACAAGCCTCAATATTATAGTAAAACATTTTTTTCCTTTTAGTTAATAGACATAGACAGAATCTCAGATTTATAAGATATATAAAGAGTTTGGATTTATGTTAAATTCTCACAAACTTTATTTGTGAGCTCTTTCTAGCCTATACTCAAGTTTTCTTGATTATCTGAAACATGTCTTTTTCCATTTTTATAGAACAAATGCAGGCTTACTTAAATTAGGACCCAGACTAGGTTGACATGTTACATTTGCTCAGATTTGGATGATCTATGAAGCTAATGAGGTTTGAGCTTTGAGATCCTTCACCTGCACAGGCTCCTTCCAAGACCGTGTTTAAACTGAACACCAGGAAAAGGGATTTAAAAGCTCCATGAACTAAGCAGTGGTCCTATCTCTGCCTATTCCCTCTCTCAAGCCTCTATATATTTTTTTCATTTTTCTATCTCTCACTTTGTCAAGGAGTCCTAAGATTTGAATGCCTTCTACCCCCACAAACCCCAAGAGTTTTAGAGATGCCTGAAATTTTGGCTAAAATTAAGCCTTGGACCTTACAACAGCAAATTTCTAAATAATTTGATTATGTCTACAAGTAATAGCTAACTATATCGCAGCACTGATCTAAGCGTATTGGGGAATTGCAGGTACCAGTTGGAGAAATATAGACATTGTATTTTAGTGAAGGCTGAAGAAAGAGTCTATTAAAATGGGGTGGGTCGTGTGAGTTTAAATTCTTGCTCTGTCTCTCGTTGTCTCCTTTGCAGGGTACACTTCCCCTGCAGAATGGTGCTCGCCATCAGTATTTGTAGGGTTCCAACTACGCAGCATGTAGTGAACAGTCACTGTTAGCTGTGTCTTCCTTTCCAACCCATGGGGTGTCAGGAAAATTTTCATTTTTGACCCAAGATCAAGAGGCAGCCTCATGGCCCAGATCCATCTGGTCATTTCTGCTAGAGGACTGGACCCCTCCTGTTTCCACTCCTGCCTGTCAAGAGATGGTTTGTGGCAATTATTAACAAGACAAAGTTCTTTGGTTTTTAATAGGAAGAATCATTTCCCTGGAGGTTTTATCTTTTAAATGAAGACATGTATTCCCTTATTTCTAGTAGATATCACTACTGTTTATTTGGAAAAATCCATGACTAGAACACCAGGTAAGGCTGTAGATTTTCATATATTTTTATTTATATCTGGACTTCGAGTGATTTTTCTTGGAAGGGATTCCAGAACAGACTCAAGAACTGGGCCTCTGGTACCCTGTCCTCATTTGTACCCTTCTTACCTGGTGCTACGTTTGCTTAGCTGGATCTACTTTTGGAAGAAGAGAGAGTATAGTACTAGCCCATGAACATAGGTCCAGTTCAACTGCTACTCTTAGGGACTTGTGAGTGTGACTGGAGACCAGACCTTTAACCAAATACTTCTTGTGGAGTGTATTTATATTTCAAATCCACTAGTGAGATTTCAGTCCTGGCAGAGTGCCTTGGCAATTTGGAGAAGGAAGGTCTGGTGCCATACACTTAGTGGGGTGCTCTATTTACTAACACTACTGGAGACTGTTAACAGAATGCCAGACACATGGTGAGTGATAATTACTGGAAGTGAATGAACATCATTTCTTTACTTAATTGCCGACCAGCCTAGCATCTCCACAGGAAGCAATGAGTGTATCTTAGTGCATGTTTGTAAGTTTGTTTTCTCTTGCCCTTGACATCTTACTAGAGATTTTATACCACTTTCAGTGCTGGTTTAATCCACTGGAAAACTATTTCAAAGTTAAAACTTCCCAGATGCTAACATCAGCTATAAAATCTAATATGTAGGTTATAGACAATCTCTTTCCTCCCTGATATTTATCTTCAAAGCCCAGTTGACTAGATTTTCAGTAACCAAATAGGCATAGGATTAATAAGGCCCTTGATTTTCCAAAATTCCTTCCTTCTGGTCTTTCTAGGAGGTGGATCCAATCCAGTTCATAGAGTCTTATCTAAGAGAGTCTAAGAAAAAGCCATTAGGCTTTCTGATGCATTGAACATACAATTCAGTTGAAAACTCCACAGCTTAGGGGATCTGAATCAGGAGGTACCAGTTTTAATATCTCATCTCACTCTTGGCTCTTTTGGAAGCTCCTAAGTGGTTTCTTCATGCAGTAAAATGTATAGTTGGACAGCATGTAAATACCTTATTTCAGGCACAAGGATAAAGAGGGAGGATAAAGAATTATACCTAAAGAAATAAAGTCACATGGCTAAAGTCACAGTGGTAAGTGAGAAAAGATGGGGCTGATCAAAAGATTAGTTCTTTCTTTTCTCTTGGTAACTCCAGTTTTGGGGGTTTTTGTTGTTGTTTTAATTTAGAAGATAAAACAAATTTTTCATTAGCTGTGACTATGACTCTGCTATTCCCCATTTTCTAAGACACAATTCAGAGCTTTGAACAAGCCTACCACTACACTACAGGAGATAACATAATTGTAGAAAACTGGTAAAACACGGATGTACCCGGCTGAGGGAAACAGCAAGATATTGATCCTGGCTGGGCGGAGTGAATCAGACACAGATGGGGGAGGGGCATTTCTTAGCTGTGCCCTATCTAATGTGAGCTCAATAAATGTTCATTTGAATTGAATTTTGAGAGTGGTTTTTATTTTATGAGGGAACAGATTGCTTAATTGCCTTGTGTTAATATCCATAATAGTTTTATGAGATTTTATCAACAGACCCTAACACTTGACAGGGACCACAGGAAAACATGAAATGAACCTATGGAATGTTTATTAGTTTTCCTATTGTTGTTATAACACATTGCCACAATCTCAGTGGCTTAAAAGAATATGAATTTATTATCCTACAGTTTTGTAGCTCAGAAGTCTGAAATGAGTCGCACTGGGTTAAATCCATGTGCCAGGGTTCAGTTCCATTCTGGGGTCTCTAGAGAAGAATCCCCTTTTCTTGCCCACATTCCTTGGCCCTCTTCAAGTTCACAGCCAGCAGTGGACAGTTGGGTCTCACACCACGTCACATCACATCACCCTGGCACTGACTCTTCTGCCTCCTTCTACAGCAAGGGCCTTGTAATTACATTGGGTCCACTTGGATAATCCAGGATAATCTCTCTATTTTAAAGTTGATTGGTTAGCAACTTTAATTCTCCTTTGCCATGTAATTTAACACAGTCACTGATTCTGGGGTCTAGGAGGTGTGCACCTTTGGGATGTGCACCTTTGGGATTATTTTTCATATTAGACAGGATAAATATCTTATTCTTCTAGACGTGGTTTGAATCAGTGGGGAATAGAAGGAGTTACTTGGCTTTTTTAGTGTTTGCACTAGATATTTGCAAAAGGGTATTATGAATTTATGTACAATTAGTTGTAGCACATATTTGTACCTTAAAGTATAATGCAATAGTATAAATCACAAACTAAAATGGCAGAAATTGTTCTTTCAATAACCATTTACGTTTAATGTAATTATTGATATCCTCGAGCCATTTTAGTTTTTGTTTTATATTTATACTACTTTCATTTCTTTGTTTTATTTTTCCTGGCCTCCTTGGGTTACTTGAAAATGTTTTATAGTTCCATTTTAGTGGCTCTGTAAAGTTTTTGAGTATATTTCTTTGTGCAGCTGTGTTAGTGTTGCTCTAGGTATTACATATACATAACTTATCACAATCTAATAGTATCAACATTTTACCACTTCCAGTGAAGTGCAGAAACCTTACTTCCCTGTCTTTTACCCTCTCATGTTTATAATATAATCATCTTAAATATTTCTCCAGATGCATTTAGCACCACAGCAGACAGTTTTACAATTTTTGCTTATTTGTCAAACATATTTAGAAAACTCAATAGGAAAAAAAAGATGTATTGTGTTTACCCACATTTTTTCCCTTTTTGTTGTTCTTCCTTCCTTCTCAATGTTCCCAAAATCCCTTTTCTATCATTTCCTTTCTGTTTAGTAAACTTCGTTTAGCTATCGTTTTAATGTAGGTTGTTTGGAATTCTCTTAGGTTTCCTTTGTCTAAAAATGTCTTGATTTCCTTTCCATCATTGAAGGATATTTTCACTGGACATAAACCTCTGATTGACAATTATTTTCTTTCAGCACTTTAAATATTTATACTAATTCCTTCTGGCTTTTATGGTTTCTGGTGATAAAACCACTGTTATTCACACTGTTTTCTCCCTGTAATATGGTGTCATTTCTTTCTTGTTGCTTTCAAGACTTTGTCTTTAATTGTCAGAAATTTGACTGTGCTGTTCAAGGCATGGGTTTCCGTGGGTACATTCTGGTTGGAATTTGCTCCGCTTCTTGAATCTATAGGTTTGTCTTTTGCCAAGTTTAGGGAATTTTCAGCCATTATTTCTTTGAGTACTCTTTCAACACCACTCTCTTTTCCCTCTCCTTGTGAAACTCAGATGGCATGAATAACAAATCACCTATTATAGTCCATCATGTCCCGATACTCTGCACAATTTTTTCAATTGTGTTTTCAGTTGTGTTTTTTCAGTTGTATTTTACCCCGTGTTCTTCAGAGCACACCAGTTCTATTGCTCCAACTTCAGGAACACTGACTGAGTCTTTCCCCATCATTTCCTTTCTGCTAATGATCAAGCCCAGTAAGTTCTTTTAAACTTTTGACATATTTTTCAGTTCTAAAATGTCTGTTTTATTCTTTTATTGTATATAGTTCCTATTTTTCTGCTGAGAAGGTTTTTTTTTTCCATTCATTTTGAGACTGTCCACATTTATCTCATATAGAAGGTCTGTAACAGCTTCTGTGAAATCTTTGATCATTTCAATGTCCAAGTCATTCCAAGGATTTTCTCTCCTGATTGTTTCATTCACTTAGAATTGGTCGATTTTTTCCTGAGTTTTTGTTTAAATATATTGAGTTATTTTCTATTTTATCTTGTACACAGGGATTTTCTCTGTTTGCAATACACAAAATGTTCAGTGAGGGAAAGTGTGGACATTAGAAGGTAGAGGCACTTGCCTCTCATGATCCACCCACTGGTTCAAATAGCTGGGAAGTTTGTCCCATCGACACATTGTTCTACTTGGAGCTTTTCCCTGAATGATTCTCTCTGGCGCTTATGAAATAAAATTATCAGAATTTATCATACCATATATACAGATATAAAAACAACAAAATATTGTGCATTGAATACCCATTCCCCAGATAAAGAACCCTACCTGGGGAGATCTGAATAAAGTCAAGCATTCAGCTAATAATATTGTTATCAGTGTTAATTCATTAGTTTTGACAAATTACAGTAATGAAAGACAATAATATTGGGGGAATTTGGTAAAGTGTTTCTAAGAATTCTTTGAATTTTCTGTAAATCTAATATTATTCCATAATAAAAATTTATTTAAGAAAAAAAACCCTATTCATAAAGTCTAACAGTTTTTCTTTTGTGCAGCATTTGTTCAAATGCTCGTCAGTTGAACTCAGGCACTTCTTTTTTCTCTTTTCCCTACAGGAGCACCACAGTTCAGCACCTGCTTGTTAGAAGCTACAACGATAGCCAGGTGACTGCTATCTTCTGGCTGGGGGTTTACAGAATGCAGGAAAATGAAGCTAAGCTGAATGGAATGACAGAAGCCAAGCAAGTTTTTTTTCTCCTGGCTTCTTGCCCTGGGGTCTGCTCCTTTCCAGTTCACTTCCCAGTGTTTGAGGTCTTCATGGGCTTAGAATCTCCTCCTTTCTGTCCCTTCACAGGCCACTGTGGCTCCATCCTATATTGCTCAGTACCCTTTCCCCCAATGGGACCGAGTAGAATGGTGACTTGGGCTCATCTATCCAACAGGTATAAAAGTTGGAGTCCTTACCATCTTTGAAGTTTTGCAATATGTTTGCATGGGTGTGTAGGGCTTTTCTTCCCCCTTGGGTCAGGGAAATCTGAGACCCAACCCAAATACTTAAAGCAACTGAGATCAGAGTTCAGGGGAAGAAATGATCGGGGGATATGGATAAAGTGTCTCCATACCAGTAAGTAAGACACATTTACTTTCAAATTCTAGTAGTGCAAGTGCAGCCACTGCTCGTGGCTCAACTGAATAAACAGCTGATGTTTAGGTCTACCCAAAGGCCTGTGACAGCTTTGGGGAATCTTTAATCCTTCTATCTGGAGTAGAGAGCAAAAACTGAAGTGCCGTTTGGGAAGCCTGTTTCAATTCTACCTCCTGATACTCTGTTTTCCATCACTTCCCAATTCTATTCATAATGAGCAACATAATGAAGGATAGTTATTGACCAACTGACCATACATTTTGGTCAACATGCCAGCTACCAAGTCCCATGGACTTTCCTCGAGTCCTATTAATCTTCCTTCAGGATGCTTGACTTTCTCTCCAAAAAGCCATGTCTTTGGGCAATGTCTCATCCTTGTTACCAAAGTTGTTGGAAGCTAAGAATTTAGCCTGTGACTTTTTGCACTTGCACAAGGCCTGAGACTGTTTTAGATGCACAGCAGAAGCAGCAATAACCAAAGCAGCATCATAGCACTTGTTCCCCAAGTTTCAGTCCCCTCACAGAGATAAGGTTAGAGCCAGACTCACACGTGCATGCAGTCAGGTGCACCACAGGAGAGGAATCCCAAAATCTGGAAACTTTGATACTATAAATTCTGATCCCTGTGAGTGATCTGTCTGTCTTCTTTTCTGGGAAGTAAAAGAGACCTTATCCTTGCACTGGAATGTAAGCAAATATCTCTGGGGAGAAGCTCTATCCTTAAACAAATCTTTCCTCTGGCTAAGGGACATTACATTATTTTTAAATTCCAAGGCTCCTTGCCATGGCCTTGTCTTGAGTGAGGTGAGTGGGGCACCTACAGCCTGAAATTTAAGAAGGTGCTCAACCACCTGCAGGGCCCTGAAACCAAGTGGCTTCTCAAACTTTGCATCCTAGGTGCTCGCTTCCCTGACCATAGTCCAGGCTCTGCTGTTTGCTAATCAAACATGCTCTTTGCTCAGAGGACAAGACCTAGACCATGCAGTAGTGCAAGAAATCTAGAAATAATTTTTTCCAATATCCACCCCCAAGATCAAGGTTACAAAGGTGCCAAAGATTGTGATGTATTCTGTAATACAGCATCTCTTATGGTCTGTGGCAATGACAAGAAATTATGTGTACCTGTCTAATCATCCATACAGTCAATCTAGAGTTGTCTGCACCTATAATATTTCTGCTATGGAAGGAGTATTGAATTTGCTATTTGAAGAGGGGATGATGCAGTTACCTGTTTCAGGACAATTCTGTGTAACTCTACCTTTACACATTAGGTATTTGTTGTAAGTTTAGAAGAGACTGCTCACAAAATTTAGCAGCCTGTAGAGACAATGGGGACCAGTCATTAACCTAATCTTCCCATTTAGTATCTAGAATTAGATATTATTTATTCGAGGATCCACGCCTGGCAGAAATTTATCAAGCTTCTGTTGACTTCTCCGTAAACTGTCACAGCTCTTCATTAGAATAGCCTTGGGGTTCCAAGGTCACCTGACCACTGCCCATTATTACCTATATAATCCTTTGGGCAGTCAGTCATAAGTAAGTCACTTTGAGGGTAAGCATAAACTCTTTCCAGGCAATCAAGGAAGTATGGTAACTAGAAAAACTTCTTTCTCTTCCAATATTCTGGTTTCTTCCTTCAGAAGACTGGTTTTCTCCAGGGCTACTAATTACAGGGAGGGAATAGTACTTTTGGTTAACTTCCCTTCTTCTTGGCATTCTCTATCCAAATGTCTGGTTTCTAAATCTACTTCCTCCAATATCTATTGTTAAGTTGCTGCAAAGTTTTAACCATTTTATAGCAAGGATGCAGAGGTTTTCATCCCAGCATTAAATTCTTACTATATGTTTTCACTTTTTTTCTTTTCCTTTTCTAAAAGTACTTTCATGGTTATGATTTATGGGTCTGAGAGACAATGCTGCCATCAATCAATCAGTCTATGTTAACACACAGGATTGAACTGTCAAAGCACATTCATGCAAATCATACAACACAGCCGATACAAATTTTACTGATGATTAAAAGGAGACAGGAAAAAATATATGTAGCATTTTTTTCTGGAGGGAACTAAATGTATCAGAAGTAGCTTTCAAAAAATGTTTCTTTTTCTTGCATTAAAATCTCTTTTGAATTTAGATTAAGAGATGAGTCCAAAGAGGTGAGTGAGACAGGAAAACTGTGGCATCATGGAACACACTGGAACACACTTTATAAAGGACTGTAAAGAAAGGGAGTAATCTTATTTTATAAGGGTTCTATTATTTTTCTGGTTTAAATCCATGTTTATCATTTAGCAAAAATGGCAAAATAAATTATGAGAATATCTTATATCATGATAGGAGAAAGGAAGAGAAGCAAAATATAAAATCATTATGGAATTACATAAAATGCTTGGAAATTCAGGCTGAGAGCTTCAGAGAGACAATAGTACATGCCTGAGCTTTCAAACAAGGTTTCTGTTCCTAGGAGGAGACTGCCAAGAACAAGCTACCTACAAGATTATGGGTACTTAGAAATTCAGAGAACCCAGTGAACAGAAATACAGCTTTAAGGATTTCTATACTCTAAATTTTAAAAAAGCCTTAGGCTGGTAGGTTGTACAATTCAGAGATGAGGAAGGCAGCTGGTCCGTGTGAGGTCTTGTATCAAAAATTTATTTTATTTTTTCAGTGGTAACCACCATTACTGACTCTATGCTTCTCACTCTGATATCTTCCTAAAGCATGGTTTTTCAACCTTGGCACCACTGACATTTTGTGCAGATAGCTCTTTGTTGCAGAGGGCTGTCCTGTGCATTGTAGGATGTTTAGCAGCGTCCTTGTCCTCTCACAGATACCAGACAAAACACAGGGTGTCAGTTCAGTTTGAATTTCAGATAAGCAACAAATAGCTGTCATTGTCTATCCAATTTTCAAGGTCTTTAGAAGGTCTAAAATTGGTCCTCAATAGCATACTTATATTTTGGTGTACTTATATTATGCTTATCACAAGACATACTTATAGAAAAAATTATTCTTTCTTGTTTTTTATCTGAAATTCAAATTTAACTGGGCCTCCAGTATTTTTATTTGCTAAATCTGGTAACCTTACACTAGATGTCAGGAGTATCTCTCCAATTTTGACAACCAAAATTGTCTCCGAAGTTATTAAATGTTCCCTAGGAGGCAAAATCGCCCTGTGTTGAGAACCACTGTCCTGAAGGGATTATGTCCTTTACACATGGGAATCTTATGGTCTAGTCTCTAGATATTTTATTTTTACTTACCCATTTAAAATCTCTCTATTTTAGGCCTGAAATATCCGGGTAATTTTTCTAGGCTTTATCTTTCATTCTACTGATTACTGTATAACTTTTTAATTGCTTTCTACAATGTTGAAAATTTGTCTTTTGACTTCATTGCTGAGAATAATACTATTTCCTTGCAATATCATCTTTCCTTTCTCAGAGAAAACATAATTGTTATCCAAATTCTGCGCATTATTCATTTAAAAAATTTATTGTTTCTCTTAAATTTACCATTTTTTACTTTTTCTTTGACCTGATATTTTTTACATGCTTCCTAATTGTATTTATAAGAGGAGTCATTCTTATTAAATTTAATTCTATAATCTGAGTGGTCATTCCTGATTTGTTTTTTCCTTTGACGCATTTATTTTTATTTGTTTCTTTATGTAGTAACTTTCATCAAACGTATTTGTTACTACCATCACTTAGAATACTACTGATTTTCTGATACATATCCTTGCCTTTCTTATACAGTTAATCAATTGAGTAAAATTTAATTTTTGCTCCAAAGATTCAGATTTTAGAGTCTAAGTCTGCTGGTTGTTTCACTTTTTGATGACGAAAGTTGCTTAGCACTTTTTACTGAAAATATTTGTAGAACAGGGCTTGTATTTGGAAATAACTCAATGATATGTGCCTTTCAATTTGACATTATCTTTATATCCTCAAATTAATTTTTCTAAACTGTAGATTCTATCGACTATTTTCATCTGGGTTTTCCTTCCTAGTTTTAAATAAACAGTTGATCATCATTTTTAGGATAGGAACAAAATTTGTATATGTTTCTACATATAAATCTTTTTAATATACAGTAGGTACAAATAAGTGGATATTGCAGCCCTTCATGTATTTCTATTCTATTATTATGTTTATGCAACATATTCATAAAGTTTAAAAATGGAGAGGTCTATGATATCTTTCATAGTGCCTAATATAAAATGCATTATTGGTATAATATTACCATTAAATACATAATCTCTCTACGTAGCACGAAGTAGCAATCTTTCCTTTTAATTTAAACCACCAAGTATTTTCTATAATGCTGAATACATCATGGAGGACAATGAGAGAAGAGGTATGTGAAAGAGCCAGATGTGGAGTCCCTTTTCTTCTTCCTTTTTCCTCTTCCTCAGAACATCATCACTCAAGTCAGGCGTGTTTTTAAGGATGAGAGATTATCTCCTCTCTGGCACACTTCAGCTTCCTCAGGACACAAAGAGAAGCCTGCTTCAGTTTGCTGTCCCATAAAATCAAAAGAAATGGATGACCAGATGGATGGACAAAGATCAGCATATTAGCAAAACCTTTTGCCACAACATTGTCTAGAGTAGAATAGGTCAGCACTAGCAAGATACTGCTGAAATAATGTATAAAAATGACAATTAGAAACGAAATGATAACTTTCATGGCTCTGGTGTGGGCCTCTGAGCTAGAATTCTGGGAATACATGCCCCGTAGCTTCATATGTCTGATGTGGCTCCATAAGAAGAGGAGTAAGAGAAGGAAAGAGGCCAGCGACACTACAAAGGGGACGATGTACACCATTTGAAGGAGAATCTGAGAAGTTAAGAAATCATGTAAAGTCTCCATAGAGTTAAATGTCAGGTTTCTTTCCATTTTTTCCCATTCTTGGACCAGTTCATTAGTTATTATTTCCTTCACAGTGAGACTTATACAGAAAAAGAGCATTGCAGCTAGTACAATTAAGAGAAGCACCTTGTGAATTCTGCGTTTTATCCAGAGGAACATGGGATTGGAGAAGTTGGCTATCATGAGGAAATAGAAGACACTCAGGCAGGTGGCACAGGCTGTACAAAAGTAGTTGGATCCTGTCCAGAGGATGTCAAAGCTTCTCACTAGGTTCTTAGAGTAAAGTATTTTCTCATAGACTACATTTAAAGATATAGCTAAAATTGTTACCCACAGAAAACATATCCTGGAGATGGCCAAGCCGATGAGAATAAAATCAATAAGGGAGATTTTCCTATTCCTGATCCAGTCAATGCTGTTTACCAACACAATGAATCCATTTCCCCAAATCCCCATTATGAATTCTACGACAGAAATGATCATGAACAAGATCTCCAGTATGTTTGACATATCTGTTCATAGGGAGTCTCTTCCTTCAATACAGCATCGACTGATTCTAGATGCACTGTTATAGATTTATGTTTCCAAAGCTGTGATGTCCAATGAGCATCTTTTCTCCATTTTTTTGATGACCACTGGTGGAGCCTGGAAATCCCCAAGGTGTGCCCCCAAATTAGATCCCAATTAAACTCCAAAATCTACACCTATTTTTCTCAAGGATATCAGCTAGTGAATTTTAACACAAATATTATATTCCCTGCTGCTATTGGCATTTGGTTATATTTTACATGTAAAGCTTTGCATTGCATTAGAATTTGAGTCTCCATTTGTTAACATGCAAAATTGAGATAGGTTTTATTTTGTAGTTTTACAATGTCATCCTTTCCTTAAAGTGTATTCATTTTGATGATGTATCCATTTGATTCATTCATCATCCTGTGCAAGGAACTGTAAGCACCAATCTAAAAAATGCAACATATATCTAGAATTTATGATCGGCATACTTCTTCATTACCAACCTCATCGAAGAAGATTATTTATCAAATACTTGAAGTTTAAGAAAACAGAGAAACTCTGCTCTCTGATATAATATCAAAATCTTTTAGAGTCTATGGAAGTTTTAAAACATGCCACAAATTCTTTGGCATTCCTTCTATTGATGTCTGGAGTTTGTGCTCCCTCTCCTTGAATCTAGGATAGTTTCTGACTAAACTAACTCACTAGAAATGGCAGAAAGGATGCTATAGGAGTTCTGAAGCTAAGTCATCAAAAGCCATGCAGTTTTGTTCTTAATCACTGGAACATTTACTCTTGGAGCCCTAAACCACATGTAGGTAGTCCAACTACTCTCAGGCCACAATGCCCAAACCTCAATGGAGAGGCCACAGGTTGGTCCTCTGGTCAACAGTTCCTTCTGAGCCCAGCTTTAAAGTCTTTTTACACCAAGTATCAAACCTATGAGCCAAGAAGTCTTTATATTTGCACTGTCCAATATGATAGCTACTAGCCACATATTACATACAACTTTTAAAATTAAGATTAATTAAAATGAAATAAGATTAAAAGTATAGTTTCTCAATGTCACCAGCCACATTACAGGTGTTCAGTAGCCACGTATAGCTATCAGCTACTGTACAGTGAGCATTGCCATCATTGCTGAACAATCTATTTCTCAGCTCTGCTGTAGATAGGTTAAGCTCCCAATCCCATGAATTCCCCTCACTTTTTCAAGTCTTTCTGGCTAAAGCCCCAAATAGTGTGGAACAAAAAGAAGCCATCTCTGCTATGTCCTGTCCAAAGTTCTGACCTATGGAATCTACAAGAAAAATGGTGGTTGTCTTACACCATGAAGTTTTAGAATGATTTTATTATGCAATAATAGATTATCAGACTAGAATTATTTGGCATATGAATGGTAATAGTATTTTGTTATTTCAAATTTTCATCTCCTTCTGTCTCTCTTCTACTCCAAATAGAAGTATGCGTGGCATGTTTATTTTCCTCAGAGAGTTTAAGTGAGACATGGGTCCATTTTCCAAAACTTTCCCATACATTGAGCTGAACTTATTTAATCTTAATTTTGATGATGGCAAACCAGGGAAGCTCAATTAGTCATGTTCTTTGTGTAATGAAACTGCTGCCTTTCCCAAAGTAGTCAGTCCAAAATTCAGTGACACTCAAAAAGCAATGAGAGAGATAATGTGGGCCTAACAGAGTTAAAGAAGTAAATGAGTTGGATAACCCACCAAGAGATACATCCTAGGCTAATTCACAAAGAAAAGTCCACGACTAAAACAAAGATTAATTGTAATAGGCAAATGCAAAATGTAAACACATCTAAAACTGAAATATATGGAGGAGAATCCTGAAAAATAATAATATGCTGAAAAAGAGTCATTTTATTTACTCAGGCAACAAATACTTATTGCATATCTTCTTTGTGTCAGCTCTATAGGAGGTGGGATGCAGCAATGAACAAAACTATTTTTTAAATGCCTTAAGAAGCTTACATTCTAGTATGAGAAGACAGACTCTAAACAAATAAGTAGAAATACAGTGTACTGAAATAAATATGGTGTATAAGGAGCTGCAAATATAGTAGAGAAGGAAAATCGAAAGTTGTGAGGAGAGAGTTTGACATTTTAAATAAGATGATGAGGGAAGGCCTCTCTGAGAAGGTGATGTTTGAGCAAGATGTAAAATAGGTAAAGGAATGACCCACGTTTTGTCTGGATAAAGTGCCTTCCAAACACAGGGAATAGCCCCGCGAGTGTGCTGACATTGGAGCTGCCCAGCGTGTCTGAGGAAGAACAAAGAAAGCAGTGTGGTTGGTGCAGAGAGTGGGAGAGCGAGAGCACTAAGAGATGAGGTCACAAAAAGAACAGATGTGAGAGCAGCCACGTGGGCTGTGCCCAGCAAAGCCTCCAAGGCCTTGTGAATCCACCCTCGCACCAGTGTGCCCAGGCGGCAGCACATAAAGTGAAAAGATATTATTTTGGAGCTTTAAGTTTTAATGTCTGCCCTGCTGAGTTTCGGACTTGCATGGTACCTGTTGCCCCACTTTTTGGGCTGATTTCTTCTTTTTGAAATGAGAATGTTTATCCAATGCCTGTACAACCATTTTATCTTGGAAGTAAATAACTTGCTTTTTATTTCACAGGTTCATAGCTATAAGGAACTTTCCTTGAGTCTCAGAAGAGACTTTGAGCTTTTGAATCAATTCTGGAATAAGTTAACACTTTTGGGGCTACTGGGAAGGGATAATTGTATTTTGCAAAGTGAGAAAAACATGAGATTTGGGGGGCTGGGGGCAGAATGCTATGGTTTGGATGTGGTTTGTTTTTCCCCACCAAATCTTATTTTAAATTTAATCCCCAACACAATGTGGTAGTGTTGGGAAGTGGGGCCTCGTGGGAGGTATTTGGGTCATGAGGGTAGATCCCTCATGAGTGGCTTGGTGCTGTTCTTGAGGTAGAGAGTTTTCACTCTCCCAAGACCCCTTTGACTTTCTCTGCCATGTTTTGTCTCAGCACAGAAGTCCTTAGCAGAAACTGAACAGATGCCAGTGCCGTGCTTCTTGTACAGCCTGCAGAACTATGAGCCAAATAATCCTCTTTTCTTACAAATAACCCAGCCTCACGTATTCCTTTATAGCAACACAAAATGGACTAAGACATTGGGGAATATTATTTTTAAGATTATTTCAATGAATTAGACAGCTTAGATAAAATGGACAAATTCCCTGACGGATAAATATTACTGAATAAGGAGCAAAAAAACCCAGAAAAATCTTAATAACTTATAACTATTTTTAAAAAATTGAAAATTCTTCATTAAAAACCTTTCCACAGCCGGGCGCGGTGGCTCACGCCTGTAATCCTAGCACTCTGGGAGGCTGAGGTGGGCGGATCGTTTGAGCTCAGGAGTTCGAAACCAGCCTGAGCAAGAGTGAGACCCCATCTCTACTAAAAA
>CAUYPO010040458.1:0-14182 GCA_963574435.1 Cheirogaleus major
TTTAATGATAGTTTCCTTGGCTGTGCAGAAGCTTTTTAATTTGATCAGATCCCATTTGTTTATTTTTGTTGCTGCGGTGATTGCTTTGGGGGTCTTCTTCAAGAATTCTTTGCCTAGGCCAACGTCTGAAAGGGTTTTCCCAACATCTTCTTCTAGGGTTCTTAAGGTTTCATGCCTTAGTTTTGCCCACTTTTTAATGAGGTGGTTTGATTTTTTTTTTTTTTTTTTTTTTTTTTGCTGATTTGCTTGAGTTCTTTATAGATTCTAGTTATCAGCCCTTTATCAGATGTATAGCATGCAAATATTTTCTCCCATTCTGTAGATTGTCTGTTCGATCTATTGATTGTTTCCTTGGCTGTGCAGAAGCTTTTTAATTTGATCAGGTCCCATTTATTTATTTTTGTTGTTACTGTGATTGCTTTTGGGGTCTTCTTCATAAATTCTTTGCCTAGGCTGATGTCTATAAGAGTTTTTCCAACATTTTCCCAGCACCATTTATGGAATAAGGATTCTTTTCCCCAGTGTATGTTTTTATCTGCTTAGTCAAATATCAAATGGCAATATGAGGATTGTTTCATATCTGGGTTCTCTGTTCTGATCCATGGGTCTATGTCTCTGTTCTTGTGTCAGTACCATGCTATTTTGGTTACTATAGCCTTGTGGCATAGCTTGAAGTCTGGTAAATTTATGCCTCCCAATTTGTTCTTTTTGCTTAAGGTTGATTTGGCTATACGGGGTCTTCTCTGGTTCCATACAAAGTGTAGAATTGTTTTTTCTAGATCTGTGAAAAATGATGTTGATATTTTAAAAGGGATTGCATTAAATCTGTAGATCACTTTGGGTAATGTAGACACTTTAACAATGTTGATTCTGCCAATCCATGAGCATGGTAGGGTTTTCCATCTGTTTATGTCCTCTGCTATTTCCTTCCTAAGTGTTTCACAGTTCTCCCTGTAGAGGTATTTCACTTCCTTACAACATATTCCTAAGTATTTTATTTTCTTTATTGCTATTGTAAAAGTTATTGAGTCTTTGATTTGGTTCTCACTTTGACTATTGTTGGCATATGTGAATGCTACTGATTTGTGTATATTTATTTTGTAACCTGAGACTTTGCTAAATTTATTTATCAATTCAGTAGTCTCTTGGCAGAATCTTTGGAGTTTTCTAAATATAAGATCATATCATCAGCAAAGAGCAATATTTTGACCTCTTCTGCCCTTATTTGGATACCCTTGATTTCTTTCTCTTGTCTGATTACTCTGGCAAGGACTTCTAGCACTATGCTGAATAGAAGTGGAGATAGTGGGCAACCTAGTCTGGTTCCAGTTCTAAGTGGGAATGCTTTCAATTTTTCCCCCTTCAGTATAATGTTGGCTTTGGGCTTGTCATATATGGCTTTTTTTCATTTTGTGTTAAGTCCCATCTATGCCTATTTTGTTAAATGTTCTTATCATAAAAGGGTGCTGCATTTTGTCAAATGCTTTTTCTGAATCTATTGAGAGGATAATATGGTCTTTATTTTTGCCTCTATTTATGTGGTGAATTACATTTATAGATTTGCATATGTTGAACCATCCCTACATCTCTGGAATGAAGCCCACTTGGTAGTGATGGATTTTTTTGTTTTTATGAAAAGCACCTTTTTCAAATTGCCTCATTTTAACCTCCTTCAAAAAACCAATGAAATATGTAGAATTGTCTGCATTTTGCAGATGAAAAAACTGAGATACATACACACACATACACACTCCTTACATCAGAGAGATGGTGGTTGCCTATTTTGTTTGTTTGCATTATAAGTTCTAACTCAACCATAGTCCCAGGGCCCAAGAAGACTGAAGCTAGCCAGACAACACCCACTTCTAAAACAATTTTGTTTCTTGGGAAAGAAATTCCCAAGCATCTGTATCACATAGTATAATAGGATTTGCAAAATCTGTTCTTACCATGAACAATTTTGAGCTTATGTTATTAATAGCAGATCACCAATCCCCTCAAACAACTATGAGGAACATTTTGAACAGAGAGATGGCACTTGTTACATATAAAAATAAACAAACAAACAAAAATACCTGCCAGATTCCCTGATGGCTTTAGGATAACTCCTTGTTGAGAATAATATGAGTTGATTGGTCTTTGAGAAAGTAATTCAAAATTGGGCAATCAGATTTAAGAAAATAACTGAATCAGAATCAACCTAAACTTATTTACAAAGGTTTTCATCATATATGGTATTTCTTCACAGAAAATATAAAAATTAACCATACAAGTATGTCTTTTTTTATTCTCTGTAATTATACTGGACTTGGTATTTTCCTTTTCTGAGAAAAATGTCAACTGTGTATTCTATTTGTAATTTAGTCAGACTGTTTGCTAAATGTTAGCAATTATAGCAAAAATGTGAATAATGAAAAATAAAAAGTTGTCAGATCATAGTCTGACCTTCATTTTTACCCTACTGCATGAATTTTGACTGTATCAAAGCAAAATAAATTGGAATTAGTACTATGCTATTTTTCATTCATCTAACTGACAATTAAGCTGAGTGAAGAAAATTTGGCCTTGAAGTGTGTAGAATTATTCTACATTAAACAAAAAAGAGCGCGAGCCAATCAATGTATCTTCAGTCACTACTTTGCAAATGATGTTTTATCTTGGAAAAGCTGCTTGAGGAAACCTAAGTTCTAATATGCGCTATTTTTAAAACCTGTCCTTTCATTACAAGCACACTACAGTAATTCTGACCAAACATTTATTTTCTTTAATTATATTTTACTGAATGCTTCATCTGAGGAAAGTATCAGCTTCATCCGAGGAGAAGCCAAATGTGAGCTATGACAGAATTCTACAAATAGAAAATTACTTAAAGGTTTACCATGAGATAATTCCAAAAGCAAGGAAATGCCAAAATCCAGCAAATCAACACTACACGAATTTCCCTTTAATACCTTCCATGAGTTCTTGTTATTTAGCTTCACTTAAGAATTGAAGCCAGAACCATTCCATGATCCCTTTTTTAAAGTGATTTCTTTTCCTAGTTCAGGCACTTGAAATTCCTCTTCCTCCCTTTGAGGGAGCTCTGAGAACAATGCTACTCTGTCTCATCAGGTTACCATCTGTGGGCAGCCTAGGATGCTGGGCACCACTTGACACCATGAAAGAGCTTGGGAGGAGAGGTTAGCAGTAGAAACCAGCAAGAACATGGGGCCAGGACCAAGCCAAAGGGAGCTGGATCTGTCCCCTTTCCACTGCAGCACCCAGAGGAGCTGCTGCTTGTGCAGCCGGTTACTCGTATCTTGAACCTTACCTTTCTTCTCATAAGCTGTCTACACTCTGCAAACTGAGGTTTCTAAAAGTAGGTACTAAATCAAGGTTCATGGTCCATCTATCTATTAATACTTGACAGGGTTGGTAAAGACTGAATGTGATAACATGAGGATAAAGTGCTGCTTAAATCAAGGCACCACCATCACTACCTTAACATTCAGGGCTATTTACTCTGCTCCAGCTTGACACAGGTACAAAATAATAATAATAATAACAAAAAGTTGGATGTGCAATATGTCTGGCACTATATAAATCTCAATACTCACAACACCACCCTGAAATAGGCATTCTTCCACTTTTTTACAGACCATAACACTGAAAACATGAAGAGGTTAAGTAACTAGCTCACTAGGATTGAAGCCTCATTTCTTTCACCTCAGAGCCCACTGGTTTAATCGTGTCTTACTTTAAAATGCTGCTATGGCTTTAGTTTGGATTTCTCCGAAAGCACAGCCTAAGACAGAAGGTTATGTGGTGCTGTGTAATTAGGAAGTGAATCCCAGGGAGCTGGAGTGAAGGAAAGGGGGAGCAGGACAGGGAAGTATCAAGCACCAACCCAAGGAGGCACTGTGGAACCGACCACTGCTGACTGCTATTGATTGTCCAGCCTATAGGACTTGCCCCCAGGAAGTCATATCAACTGCGTCTCATTGGGGGGGAAGGGCAGAATGTATTCACTGGCTCCCACCCTCTGTTAGTCTTCTAAGACATTAACTCCTCCACAACTCCAGGTTGCCTTAGGTGGGTGTGACCAGAGTTGAGTATTTTGGTGGAGTCAACAAAGAACCCCAGGACTAGAGGTGAGAGCTGTGTGCATGGACGGAGGGTGAGGGACTGTCAGCTTGCATCTGAAATCAGGCTGAGTCTGTGCAGAGAGAGAGTATCTGAACTGGTTCATAAGAGGGTTTTCATGCATGTATACTCTGTCATGAGATTGGATTCCCAAATGGACCAAAAAGTCAGAAGTCACTCACAGAAAGCCATAGAGCCATCTACAATTTAGAAATCATCGATTGCTTCTGAAAGAATCACACCAACTCTACCATAGGATTTAGAGTGGTACAGGGGTGTATATACTCACACTAACCTGAAATCATCTAGAGTGATAATATATATGACCCAACCCAATACTAGTCATCTGTGAAAGCAGCTCAGAAAATACCCGCTTTGGAAAGTCTTCCCTAATTCTCTCCCTCGCCCTAACATGGGGTTAGGTACTCCAACATGTTCTAATAATGTCCTATGCATAGACCTCTGCCATTTCCCTTTTCATCTTATAATTATCTGTTTATGTGTCAGTGTTCTCCCAGGAGACTGTGAGATTCTTAAGGGAGGGGACTGGTGTCATAGGTCTTTGAATCTCCAGCACAGCATTGTATACCTCAGCATGCTAAAGAAATAGTGTGTAAAAAAGGGTAAATTGGAGGTGTGAGGGCAGAGGAAGCCTAAAACTGTTATTGTGGGGAGTGGGATTGTGAGCAGGCAGAGAACTAAGGAGTGTTTAGGCAGTGCTGAGGGCTCACCTGAGGTTGGTGGCTATAAAGTTATGATGGAAATTATCCCTCCACCTGTGTGACTTTCTCCATTAGACCCTAATTGAAAAGGAGAGGGCAACTTTGAGTCAAGTATTATAGATTTTGATGAGTACCATGACCAGGAGGTCAGGAGATAATAGTTCAACAGGATGTTAAATGGCATTTCCAGCTGTTTTGGAGTTTCAGTGGAGATCCCAATCTATTGATAATGGGGTATAAATGTTTGCAAATTCAAAAGAGTGGTGGTGTCAGACACTTATATTCAGGACTTACCAAGAGGTAAACAAAAACAGTCCTGTAGCCCTTAGCCTATTGCCCATTTCTAGGCTATAAAAGAAAAGATGAAACATTTTTTCAGAGAAAAATTATTTAAAGAAAGTTATCATTCTAGAAAAATGCATCATAGCATTTCACCTCACCTTTCCAGGGGAGAAAGGTGGTTTATGCTCACTACCTTCAAGCCAGATGAGGGCTCTCTTAGCCCAGTAGTCTCATGAGGACAGTGATTGGCAGAATTCTAACATGACCCCTTCCCAGTGACCCCATATCCTTGTATAATCATCTTCCTTTTAGTGTAGGTAAGACCTGGGATATCATGGGATATCACTCCCAAATTATATTGCATTAAATGATGACAGGGATTTTTAACAGATATAATACAAGTCCCTAATCAGTTGAGTTCATCAAAGGGAAGATTATCATGAGTGGGCCTGACCTAATCAGGTAAACTCATAAAAGGGTATCTAATGGTCTGAGATGTACTCCTGCTGCTCTGGAAGAAAGGAAACAGCCATGTTGTGAACCGTCTATGGAGGCCACCTGGAAAGGAACTGAGGGTGGCCTCTAGAAGTTGAGAGTGGCCCCTAATTGACAGCTGGCAAGAAAATGGGACCTCAGTTACATGGCTACAAGGAAATGAATTCTGCCAACAAGCAATGAGCTTGAAAGAGGACCAAAAGTCTTCAGCGAGAATCACAGTCCCAGCCAACACCTTGACTGCAACCTGGTGAGTCCCTTGGGAGAGAACTCACCTAACTCCTACCAGGACTCCTGACCCACAAAAACTGTGAGATAATAAATTTGTGTTGTTTTAAGCTGCTAAGCTTGTAGTGATTTGTTACACAGCAATAGAAAATGAAAATAGGGCCTACGTAAAGTGTGGCGAGAAGTATTGGGAGATATTCATGCCTGTCCCCTAGAGTTGGAGAATGACAAAGGCCGGTGCTGACTCTTACCTGGAGAAGTCAGGGCGAATGGTTGCCTAAAACTATTATCTGCAATGGCTAGGTGAGCAGAGAAGCCATCAGGGTATGTATTTATTCTGGGCCAAGTTGTCCCTGCAGAAGTAGCTGGGAATGAGACTTCTCTAAAGCACTCCACCCAAGAGAACTGCCTTCTAGGGAAAAACCCAGCAGACAGTGTTGAAGGTGTCCATCAGAGGCAACGGTGTAAGAGGTCAGCCAGAGAGGGCATTCCCTGGCAAGGAATGTGCATGCAGTTGAGGTCTGCTGAGTGGTGGGAGGGTCTCTGAAGGACCCACAGAAGCCCCCTACAAGAGAAGCAACTAGCAATAAGAAATATGCCTTGTGCAGAAAGACAAATAGTGAATGATCTCACTCATATGTAGGATCTAAAAAGTTGTATTCATAGAAGTAGAAAGTAGAATAGTGGTTACCAGAGGATGGAGGGAGGGGTGGGGGAGGAGGGATGGTGGAATATTGGTCAACAGGTACAAAGGTACAGTTAGATAGAAGGAATAAATTCTGGTGTCCTATAGCATAGTTGGAAGACTAGGGTTAACAATAATGTATATTTCAAAATAGCTAGAACAGAGGTTTTTGAATGTTCTTATCACAAAGAAATGATAGGTGTTTAAGGTGATAGATAGTCTAATTACTCTGATTTGATCATTACACAATTTATACATGTATTAAAACGTCACATTGTACTCCATAAATATGTACAAGTATTATGCATCAGTCATTAAAAAAGGCTTTCACAGAGGACATGGATGGCCAGCCAGGTAATATCAGCACAGATCAGGTAAGAAATTGCCCATTGCCAGGGACATTTGCAATATCCGGAGACATTTTTTGGTTGTTACACCTGGGGACAAGGTGGGGTCCGGGCCTTCTACTGATATCTAGGAGGCAAAAGCCAGGGATGCTGCTAAACAGTGTACAATGTACAGAATAGCCCCCACAACAAAGAATCATGCTGCCCAAAACGCCAATAGTGCTGAGGTTGAGAAATCTCTAATCTCTTCTCTCCCTGCCCTGGGAGAGCCCAAGGCAGCAAAGAGTATGAGGCAGGAAGTAGAAGACAAGAGAAAACCTGAAAACACTTCTGTAGTGCCATCCTGCAGAATCTCAGCACAGTCCCATAAAGGGAGAAAGGGGCAGCTTTGAACTGAATGAGAGATGCCAATACAAGCACACCTCAAAGACAGTGCAGATTTGGTTCCAGACCACCATAATAAAGCAAATATTGTAAAAAAGTAAGTCACACAAATGTTTTGATTTCCCAGTGTATGTGAAAGTTGTGTTTACACTATACTATAATCTATTAAGTGTATAATCACTTTATATCTAAAAAAATACACAAGCCTTATTTTATTTTTTTTCCACAAAGTTTTTGGACTGAATAAAAAATATACATGCCTATTTAAAAAAATACTTGATTGTTAGAAAATGCTAACCATCACCTGAGCCTTTAGCAGAGTCATAATTTTTTTGCTGGTGGAGGGTCTTGCCTTGATGTTGTTGGCTGCTGACTGATCAGGTGGTGGTTGCTGAAGGCAGGCAAGAGAGTCAGCCTGTCCTTTGAAGCTTTGAAGCCAGGCATTGACTTCTCCTCTCTAGCTATGAAAGTCCTAGATGGCATCTTTTTCCAATAGAAAGCTGTTTCATCTACATTGAAAATCTGTTGTTTAGTGTAGCCACCTTCATCATTTATTCAAACTAGATCTTCTGGATAACTTACTGTACCTTCTACAACAGCACTTGCTATTTCACCTTGCACTTTATGTTATGGAGATGACTTCTTTCCCTAAACCTCATAAACAAACTTCTCCTAGCTTCCAACTTTTCTTCTGCAGCTTCCTCACCTCTCTCACCTTTCATAGAATTGAAGAGAGTTAGATCCTTGCTCTGGATTAGGCTTTGGCTCAGGGGAATGTTATGGCTGGTTGGATCTTCTGTCCAAACTACTTGAACTTTTCCATATCAGCAATGAGGTTTTCTTATCATTCATGTGCTCACTGGGAGTAGCATGCTGTTTTGGTTACTATGGCCTTATAGTATAATTTGATGCCTCCAGATTTGTTCTTTTTGCTTACAATTGCTTTGGCTATTCAGGGTCTTTTTTGTTTCCAAATGAAGCTTAGGATTATTTTTTCTAAATCTGTGAAATATGACATTGGTATTTTGATGGGGATTGCATTGAATTTGTAAGTCACTTTGGGCAGCATAGACATTTTAATGATGTGGATTCTACCAATCCATGAGCATGAGATGTTTTTCCATTTGTTTGTGTCATCTATAATTTCTTTCATAAGCATTTTTCTTTCATCATTAGTTTACCTTGTAGAGCTCTTTCGCCTCATTGGTTAAGTATATTTCTAGGTATTTTCTTTTCTTTTTGGCTATTGTAAACGGTATTGAATACTTGATTTGACTCTCAGCTTGACTGTTATTTGTATATAGAAATGTTACTGACTTGTGTACATTGATTTTATAAACTAAAACTTTGCTGAATTTATTTATCAATTCTAGGAGTATTTTGGTGGAGTCTTTAGGGTTTTCTTGATACAAGATAGTAGTCTGAATTAAAATGTCTGCAGGATTGGTTCCTTCTGAGGGCTCTTAGGGAGAATCTGTTCCATGCCTCTCTCCTAGTTTCTGGTGATGGCCAGCAACCCTTGGTGTTCCATGATTTGTAGATGCATCATTCCAATCTCTACCCCCATCTTCACATGGCACTCTCTCTGTGCATCTGTCTTTACCTTATAAGGACACCACTTATATTGGATTAGGGACCCACCCAGCTCCACTATGACCTCATCTTAACTAATTACATCTGCAAGGACCTTATTTCCACATAAGGTCACATTCTGAGGTACTGAGAGTTAGAACTTCAGCACATATTTTTTGGGAAACAATTCAACTCATAACATCCCTTAAGGGCATAGAGTGCAGCAGCATGGAGCAGGAGAGAAGTTTGGCCAAGATATGAGTTTAGCTCAATTCTAGCCTCAGCCTGATCCAACAAGGACCTCTGAAGCCTGAATGGCGTCAAAAAATGGCATCATCCCCTATCAAGGGAAGGGGTTGGAAGCCTTTTGTACTTCCTAATGCAGGCAGTCCCTGAGAGGAAGAGGTATCATCCCAGGCATTTCTGGTTTGGGTTTCCATTTTTCCTAGGGCAATAATTATCAGACTTTACCGTGCATGGGAAATGCAGATGGCTGGGCCCCCAATCACAAGTTTCTGGCTCAGTAGGTCTAGGTTAAAGCCTGAGAATTTGCATTTATAACAAATTCCCAGTTGATGCTCTGTTGCTGGCCTGGGGACCACACTCTGAAAAGCACTGATGTAGGGCAATTCTTAGAATGGGGCAGTTGTGAGTAGTCAGTGGCCAATGCTTGGAGCAACTAGGGGATGGGAGAGGTGCACTGGAGAGTACAGGGAATCTTGGCAGGGCAGCAACAGCATAGCAACTACACCATCCTTCTTCATAAACTTTGAGGTACATGGGGAGTGGGAAAATAAACCTGGAATGTCTGCATGGGAATCAGTGTCCTTAGAAGAGAGCCAGATTTTTGTTACAGCAAAGAAGGGAAGAAAGCCCCAAGAAAAGCAGTGTGGAAAGAGGGCCGATATCACTGTAGACTGCCAAGTTATCTGGATAAAAAGCCAGAAAAACGAGTTTCTGTTTTTTAAACAGTGAGACAAGTGGATTGTACAGTAATGATGCAGGTGATTTCAAAGCTACAGAATCATTCTTGGATCTCCCCTGCATACCTTGTGACCAAATGGACTACTGAGGCTAATTCATTCCTTTTTTCAACCTCTACAAGTCATTGAGTGGCTGCCAACTATGTAGCAATACCACTCAGTCATTCAGAGGGTCTGAAGAATTCCATCAAGTGTGCTACACTTTGGTTATTTAACTGATAGAGACAAAGCTCTATGGCTGCTTTAAGCTGTGGCTGAGGCTTAACTATATGGCTTTTCTAGTAGAGAGTTATCAAAGATTGTATAAAATTGCAGCAATTTTACTAAACCTGAGAAAATGTTCTGTAGTTAGAAAGGGAAAAAATTATTTTAAATGAATTATACAAAAGACAAATTACAATAAGCGATTTAAAGAAATGGGGTAAAAATAAATAAAGGGACCATAGAATGGATTAGACTTGATGTCCACAAAGGTTGTTTTAAAAAGAATCTGAGAATAAAGTATGAATTAATTTAATAGCATCAGACTGAATTATGAAAATAGATGTTTAGAAAAATAGCAGAATATATTCAAGTTAAAAGCAAAGAAGAGAAATCTAAGTTTTCTAAGAACTTCTTTTCATTTCAAGCTAAATGGAAAGTAGATGGAAAAGTCCACATAAAACAAAAAAGAAGAATCCTTTTGGGGAAGCATATCCTTAAGAGATTCATAGATTTTGAAATCAGGACCCACATCTTAATTAAGCAACCCCTGGGGAGGACTTATGGGACAAAAAATTTGAAAACTTGGAATGCTCAAGTATCTATCATTTTGTATCAGAAGGTTATTTTACCTTTTTTATTTATATAAAAGAAATATTCATTCTCACTATAGACATTTTAAAAAATACAGAAGATCTCTAGTTCTAAAAGTATGTAGTAGTAGCAGTAGTACTCTTAAAAATATGAAGAAGAAAATGACTTGTACTCATGATCCCAACATGGAATATATGTTTGTCTCATTATAATTGAGATTACATTGGTTTTACTACTTTATGCCCCAATTTTTGCACTGAACATCATATCATAAACTTTTCCAATATAAGAGATCTTTTTTATTTACATAAGCTTTGTGTATACATCTGATACCTTATGCTACTATATGACAAAGAGTTTTATCAAGAAATTTCAGGGTTCCCACACTGGTATCAAAAGCCAGAGCCAAAGAGGCTGCTATATTTTTATACCAATGCCATATGGGACAAGCATGGAAAGCAACAATTACATCTCTGTTTTGATCCATGTCTTCCAATAATCTGTCCATGTTCTAGAAACTCCTGTTCCTACTCTGTAATACTATCAAACTCAGTAATATGATAAGTGAAACTATTTTAAGTAATCCATTCCAGTTTTAGCTATCTATACCTGTAAGCATATATATCAGATAGATAGATAGATATACCTAACATAGATACAATTTTGAATCCTACTTTTCTAAAAAATGAAAATATATTAACTTTGTTGGGGTTTTTTTTTCATACTATAAAAGCAATTTATGCTCCTTTTGAAGTAACAGTATGGGATAAACTAAATCAATGGAATAAAATAAAATAAATAGAAAATAGAAACATTTTAAAACATAATATAATCATTAGTAATCCCAACATCCAAAGATAAACACTGCTGCCGGACGGACGCGGTGGCTCATGCCTGTAATCCCAACACTCTGGGAGGCCGAGGCGGGAGGATCACCCAAGGTTAGGAGTTCAAAACCAGCTTGAGCAAGAGTGAGACCCTGTCTCTACTAAAAATAGAAAGAAATTAATTGGCCAACTAAAAATATATAGAAAATAGGAACTGTTAGAATTCTGAGTGCTAGAAAAAGGAAAAAAAAAGAAAAGAAATATGATAATAATAAAAAAAAAATATATATATATATAGAAAAAATTAGCTGGGCATGGGGGCCATGCCTGTAGTCCCAGCTACTCGGGAGGCTGAGGCAGAAGGATCGCTTGAGCCCAGAAGTTTGAAGTTGCTGTGAGCTAGGCTGATGCCAAGGCACTTTAGCCCAGGCAACAGAGTGAGACTCTGTCTCAAAAAAGCAAACAAACAAACAAAAAGATAAACACTGCTAAGGTTTTTTTACATGGTAAAATAGTATCATCTCTTTTGCTAACTTACTAAGAGAGCATAGCATAGTGGTTAAGAGCAAAGATTCTGGTGTGGGTCATCCTGGATTCAAATCCCAGCTCTGCTACTCTGTAATCTTAGACCTCTCTGCAACTTCAGCCTAGAAGGCATTAAATGAGTTAATATCAGCCTGCAGTCGCCAACCCCTGGCCACAGACTGGCATTGGTCCATAATCTTTTAGGAACCAGGCTGCACAGTAGGAGGTGAGCAAGTCAACCTTCATCTGTATTTACAGCTGCTCCCCATTGCTCACACCACCACATAAGCTCCACCTCCTGTCAGATCAGCTGCGGCATTTCATAGATCTAGAGGCCAGAAGTCCAAAATTAGTTTCACTGGGCCCACATCAAGGTATCAGTGGGACCACACTTCCTCTGGAGGATCTAGGAGAAAATCCATTCTTTGACTCTTCAGTTTCAGGTAGCTGCTGGCATTCCTTGGCTTGTGGCTACATCTCTTCAATCTCTGCCTCTGTGGTTACGTTGCCTTCTCTTCTTTTGTCTGCATTAAATCTTCCTCTACCTTCCTATTATAAAGACACTTGTGATTACATTTAGGACCCACTTGGATAATCCAGGATAATCTCTGCATCTCAAAAACTTTAACTTAATCACATCTACAAAATCCCTTTTGTCATATAAAGTAACATTCAAAGTTTGGGGAAATTAGAATATAAGCATATTAAAGACCATTATTTAACCTACCAAAATATCCATTCAAACTTTTCATATGTGTGTGTGCTTGAGAGAGAGAGAGAGAATGAGTGAAAGAGAGACTTCATGCAAGCCCAAACTGTGGTTTGATTTGTGTATCATTGAGCCAGCACAGCTAAATTCCTAAGTACAGATTAATCTCCAAAGAAGAGAAATTAGTTGCTGCTCAACAGGCTTTTATAATCTGCTCTGAATATACCAGGTGGATCTTCAATTACAACATTTCCCAAGCTTTAGCTTAACAAAGCAAGTTCTAGCTCCCCATCCTCTCCATGTGTTGTTTTCAGTAAATACACATTTGGTCTTGTGTGAATAAAGATTTCTCAAGCCCTGTTTCAGGATCCATATATTCTAACCCATTTGTCTGATTACACCGCCCCCATCCCACCGTTGCTAGTTTTTCAAATGCTTAAAGGAACAATCAATTTTGCTAACACGTGAGATCCAAATTTCCAAATGTTCTAATGAGATTAAACACAGCCAGTAGAAACCAGAAACCACCTTTCATCAAAACACAAGAATCATATGTCTCTATGCATATCATCACATTTTCTCAAAAAGAAAATGGGAAGGTTGAAAACTGATTCTCATGCATATGATAACTCATTTCTTGTTTCCCTCCAAATTAAAAGGAATAGATGTTTAAGAATTGGTGCTAAACAAATAAAATTATAGTGATGGCACATTTGTAAGATTATATTCAGACAATATGGAGAAGATCAGAAGGTACCAAAATCTCTCAGTTCATAGGAGCAGTTATACCAGTTACAGAAAGTTCGGGTTATAGCCCCATTTTCTTTCATTGGTATGAATATTAATGTGAAGGAATACAGACTTTACAAAATTTCTGAATTATATTCATTTGACTTCAGAATGTGTTGATTTTGAAGCAGCAAGATCAAAATCAAGACTGCACATAGATACTGGGTAGAGGAAAAGAGATGGTTATGGACATGTTACCCACGATACTCCTGAGAAGCCTACGGAAATAACTGTTCTGATCAGAACACAGAAAAGTGCTTTGAGAAGCAAAATGGTGTGGTGAAATGAGGGTGGGAATTAGAAGTCTTAGGCTCTAGTTTTGGTTTTTCCACTAAAAATCTTAGTAGCCTCACAATGACATGGGGGGCCTCCAGGACTAATCCAGTCAGCTTCATGTCATAGGTTGAGGAAAAAGGTTTGGGAACAATAAAACCTAAGATGATCATGGAGACCTAGGTTTGTATCAAATGTTTGCACACACACACTTATTTTTTTTCTTTTTCTTAATATCACTTTTTTTCAGAATATTACAGGGGTACAAATGTTTAGGTTACATATATTGCCTTTGCACCCCGCAAGTCAGAACTATAAGCGTGCCCATCCCCCAGACAGTGTGCGCCACACCCATTAGGTGTGTATATGTCCATCTCCTCCTCCCCCGCCACCTGGCTGCCACCTGATGAATGTTACTTCCATATGTGCACATAAAACACACAC
>CAUYPO010040460.1:0-22834 GCA_963574435.1 Cheirogaleus major
ATACTTGATAATGATCATAAATGACTATGTCACTGGTTTATGCATGTACTATAATATACCTTTTTTTTTTTTTTGAGACAGAGTCTCGCTCTGTTGCCCGGGCTAGAGTGCCGTGGTGTCAGCCTAGCTCACAGCAACCTCCAACTCCTGGGCTCAAGCAATCCTTCTGCCTCAGCCTCCTGAGTAGCTGGGACTACAGGCATGCGCCACCATGCCCGGCTAATTTTTTTCTATATATTTTTAGTTGGCCAATTAATTTCTTTCTATTTTTAGTAGAAACGGGGTCTCACTTTTGCTGGGGCTGGTCTCCAACTCCTGACCTTGAGCAATCCGCCCGCCTTGGCCTCCTAGAGTGCTGGGATTACAGACGTAAGCCACCGCGCCCGGCCTATAATATACTTTTTATCATTATTTTAGAGTACTTCTTCTACTTACATGTAAAAAAAGTTAACTATAAAACAGCCTCAGGCAAGTCTTTCAGGGGATATTCCACAAGAAGGCATTGCTATCATAGGAGGTGACAGCTCCATGCATGTTATTGCCCCTGAAGACATTCCAGGGGGACAAGATGTGAAGATGGAAGACAGTGATATTGATGATCCTGACCCTGTGGAAACCCAGGCTAGTGTGTGTGTTCGTGTCTTAGTTTTTAACAAAGAAATTTAAAAAGTACAAAATAAAAATAAAACTATTAAAAATAGAAAAAAATATAGAATAAGAATATAAAGATCATATTTTTGTACAGCTGTACAAAGGGTTCATGTTTTAAACTGTTATTCAAGAGTCAAAAAGTTAAAAAACATTTAAAAGTTTATAAAGTAAAAACATTACAGTAATCTAAAGTTAATATGTTATTGAAGAAAGAAAAAATTTAGTGTAGCCTAAGTGTACAGTGTCTACAATGTCTATAGTAGTATACAGTAATGTCCTAGGCCCTCACTTTCACTCTCCACTCTCTCATCGACTCACCCAGAGCAACTTCTAGTCCTGCAAGCTCCATTTATGGTAAGTGCCTTATCCAGGTGTACCATATTTTATCTTTTATACTGTAATTTTACTGTACCTTTTCTATGTTTAGATATGTTTAGAGACACAAATACTTACCATTGCCTTCAGTATTCAGTACAGTAACATGCTGTACAGGTTTGTAACCTAGGAGTAATAGGCTATACCATATAGCCTAGCAGGCTGTACTCTCTATGTTTGTGTAAGTATTCTCTATGATGTTTGCACAATGACAAAATTGCCTTAGGATGCATTTCTCAGAATGTATCCCTGTCATTAAGCGAGGTATGACTGTATTACACTTTTGCCTGGAAAGTGTTTTTTTCCCTCTCTTCAATCGCCAATATTTTTTCCTTCCTTCCTAGTCTGGCCAAAACTTTAACCTGTGTCAAGTTTTTCCCCATCAACCAATGCACCTGAACTCAAATCCCTCTAAAGAGCTTCATATCATGGCATCATCCATTTGGTATTTATCATTTACTATTTTTGGTAAATACATCTTACTGCACTTACTGACCTCTCAATTACATTACATCCCTTTGTATAGCATACACTCTTTCTTGTATCTCTTGAAACACTCACAGTTAAAGAGAGGGATTAAAGAGGTTTACCTGGAATATTTGCAGAATGCCATGTTTTTCCATGTATCGGAGTGAAACTTCATAAGGATCTTCATATACTACAGAAGGGAACTTCCCCTTAAAAATTTGACTGAATGCACGAGATTTTTTTCCTGGCTTGAATTCTTGAAAATCTTCCTGAAATTTAAATGCACCCCCAAAGAATCTTTAATAAACCAGAAAGCCCCAGGAATTGTTGTTGGTATCAGTGAAATCTGGTATTGATGGGATCTTAACACCACGAGTTGGAGAAAAGACACATTTTTATGAGACCTGACTGATCCTCTAGGCCAGGGGTCTTCAAACTTTTTAAACAGTGGGCCAGTTCACTGTCCCTCAGACCGTTGGAGGGCCGGACTATGGTTTAAAAAAAACTATGAACAAATTCCTATGCGCACTGCACCTATCTTATTTTGAAGTAAAAAAACAAACGGGCAAAAACACACACATGTGGCCTGCGGGCCGTAGTTTGAGGACACCTGCTAGGCAATATAATGCACCTCAAGCTCTGGGAGGTACCTTAGGCACCTCCAATCAACTTTAAATACTGTTCCCTTCACAGGGATCTCTAATCAACTCCAAATTCCTTCCCTTGGTAGAAGCCCAGAGAAGGAAAATGAGCAAAGTAGCAGAAGCAGGACTTGAAACCCAGGTTTCCTGAATCCTAGTTCGTTCACTCTTCCTGAATGGCCTTAGGGTAGTAGAGAAGGCAATACATCTATTTTATTTTCCACCCTTCTCCTACCCTTCCTGAAACTTATGGGTCACACATATCACAACATGTGGGTTTATTCCCCAACCTTGACCTGACATGTGTCCTCCTACTCCTTACCCCTACACCCATGCTTACAGGCCCTGTCTTGGTTTCCAACCTCCCAGATAGATATCAAATGCATCTTTAACCTACAAGGCTGGTTTCTGTGGCTTGAGATTTTTCTTTACCAGTGAAATAGTTCAGTGTAGATGAGATGGAGGGGAGGCTTTGGGGAAAGCTTTGGCCTTTTGCTTGGAAAGTACTGGATTTGGCATCAACTGGGTTGTAGGCTTGGGTGATGGTTGCACTTTCAGTTTCATCTTCTACTTCATGTGAAAGCTTGGCATTGAAGTCTGTTTGACTGTCCTCAAATTTGCAGGGTTGTAATCTGTAGTCAGCCTCTTTGTCCTTCTTGATGTCCTCAGATTTGCCAAGTATTCCATAGTAAGACAGGTGGTCTTCTGTGTGATCATCTTGTTTTTCTATTAAGTAAACCTGGTCAAATTCACTAGAGCCAGCCTCGTTAACTGGAAGTTCATCAGCCTGGCGTTCAGGTAGTTTGGGGCCTTGGCCATACACTTGGGAGTAAGTCTTTACAGATGTTTTATGGTCAACCAGGCCAGACGATCTGAGGTCAACCTGTTCAAAAGTTCCTTGGTTAGCCAGGCCAGACGATCTTTGGTAAATCTCCTCAGGAATTCTTCTTTTAGCCTGGCCTGACATTCTGCGGTCAGTCTGTTCAGAAGCTCCTTGGTCAGATGGCATGGGCAATTTATCATCAATCTGTTCAGATGTTCTTTCAGCCTGGCTGGACATCCTGCGGTCGGCCTGCTCAGAAGCTCTCCTCTCCTCCTGGCTGGACATCCTGTGGTCAGTCTGTCTGGAAGCTTTTTGGTTAGATAGTGTGGACAATCTTCTTTCATAAGTCCTTTGGTCAGTCAGGCCAGACTCCTGGCCATCACTCTGTTCCTGCTCTTCATTATAGGCCTGGCTAGATGCATTGTCTTCGGTCTGTTCAGATGATCTTTGGCCAACCTGATCATATGCTCTAAGATCAGCAGCAGAAACACCGTCTGCCTGGCCTGATGTTTCACTCCCATAGCCTTCAGATACTTTGTCGTCAGCTTGACCATATATGTTGGGTTCAGCCTGGCCAGACACTCTTCTGGCACTTTGGCCAGCTATTCTGTGATCAGTTTGGTCATCTGCTTCCCCTTTGGCCTGGTTCTTCTGGTGGTCTTCTGCCTGGCCATTAGTGTGGCCGGCAGATGAGGGCGCAGCTGTGCTTTCATGTTCCAAGGATTCGGCTGGAGCCTCTTCTGGAGGCTCTTCCATTTTCTGCTGTCCCTGACTGGTGTGGGTTGCCAGGCGCTGTGGGTGGGGCTGGGCTGGGTCGTCTAGGTGACATTCCAGGAGCGTGACATGATCTCCGCGGGCTTTATTGGGGCCTCCTCCCGGCCAGGCTGTTCTGACGCCTGGGTCGCCTGGCTGAGGTCTTGGTGCCGGCCACGGTCGGGGGAAAAAAGACTGCCGGTCAGCCCACGCAGCGTGAACCCGAGCGCGCGCGACCCTTCGTCCTGAGAAGACGTGATTGCCGCATTCTGGCAACTAGAGCGTCTCCCCCACCCCCTAGGGACCAGGCTTCAGGGCTCCGCGTATGTATAGATTCCTTGTTGTTTCCCGAGGTTCATGGCGATGTGTTTGAAATGAGCCTTCTCAGGTACCGCTCCTCTGATTAACATCCCCCTCCCATGTTAACAAATGAACGTGCAACCCGCAGCAACCGTATGGGGGTCCTTGTACCTGAGCAGAGATTACTGTTGCCATCAAATCAAATTCAAGCTTTGTCTGGTACTGCGTTTTGTCTTTAATCGCAGCTGTGATGTACAGTAGAATATTAGTATCAGGCACTATGCTAGTAAATGGTCCTGCTAAATGTCATTCTTCTTTAGACTCTAATCGGTATTGTGGTGACGTAGCCAAATTATGTTCTTGTACTTTTTAAAAAAACCATTTTTCGGTACTGGCTTTACAGTTTATCATTTCCCAGTACTGTTTTCAGTGATACCAGCAAGAGTTTTAGTCCTCCAAGTACTCACGTTACCAAGGTCATCCGGATCTCTCCTCACAAGAAGCGCGTGTAGAGAGTTGAGTTTTGCTCTCCTCCGCAGCCCGCCCTCACACACCGCTTGAGAGTTGGTTCCTGCAGGAGCATCCTCTTCCCTGTCTCAAGGAACGGGTGAGCAGCTTTTCTACCCTCTCTGGGAAGAGCTGTCCTGGGAGTGGTGTTTTCTTGCTGAATTAGACATATGATCTATGGCTGGACCACCAGAGGGAGCAAAGACCAGGTGAGAACGGGTTCTAAATCACACCATCTAGTGGTCTTAGGGCAGAATGGAGAGTTAGGAGGAGGAGGCCAATCAGAGTTCCAGAAAGGAAGGGAGTAAGAAGAGTAGGAGAAAGATACCAAAAGGAATATTTAGCAAGTGAAGAATTTGCACTTGCTGGTGTTGCTCAGTAGGTTGCAGGTTTTGAGATTTGGCCCTCTCCTCTTGAAATAAACCTTAACAGTGCACTTCAGAATTAGCAGGCTCTCTACTTCCAGGAGTAGGGCGGTACAGAGACATTTTACTTTGACTCTCCAAAGCTTGGAATCACTGAGGCAGACCCAGGATTGATGGTGCAATGTCAGATAGCCCTTTAGTAGGGATTTAGTTGCATTCAACAATTAGAGATGAGACTTAAAATCCAAATTCAAATAGTTGTGATCAAGATGTGACAGGGAGAACAGGTATCCTTGCTTTCTACTTAGGAGCAGAAAGGGGACTAAAGTAAAATCATTTATATAAAGTGCCTAGAACATAGTAGGTGCTCAAGAAGTCTTTGTCGAATATAAATTTATGAATGATATGCATTATTTATTTTAAAGTGCAGGGCACAAATGAGCACTGTGTTTATATAAAATAGGCGATAGGCTGTGGTTTGCAGCTTCAGAGGGGCTTTGATCTTGCAGATTTATTTTCCCATTTTATAATTTAAATGTAATTATTATAGAACAGGAAAAATATGCATAAAGAAAAGAAAATTCCCCAATACCCAAGAAATAGTCTTTATTACCATTTTGATGTACATCCTTTTGGAATTTCCCCCATGCAAATTTATATGTCTATTTCTGTAGGTATGTATATATTTTACAAAATTATTATTTATTGATTTGAGATCTTTCCTGTTTTTAATGTGTGTTTGCAGCTATAAAATTCCTTCTGAGCTGATGCTTTTGCTGCATCTCATATAAGTTTTTGTGTGTTGTGTTTTGTTTTGATTCATCTCAAGATATTTTCTCATTTTCCTTGTGATTTCTTTTTTGACACATTGATTGTTTAAAGGGGTGTTGTATAATTTCCCGGTATTTATGAATTTTCCAGTTTCTTTCTAATATTGATTTATAGATTCATTCTACTGTGTTCATAGAAGGTACTCTGTATGATTTCAATCTTTTAAAATATATTTAGGCTTGTTTTGTGGCCTACCATATGGTCTAGCCCGGAGACTGTTGCATGAGTAGAATGTGTTTTTGTTATTGTTGGGTGGAATGTTCTTTATATGTCTGTTGGGTCTAATTGGTTTATAATGTTGTTCAAGTCATGTATTTTCTTATTTATCTTCTGTTTAGATGTTCTATCCATTATTGAAAGTGTGGTATTGAAATCTCCAATTGTTATTGTGGAACTGTCTATTTCTTCCTTCAGATCTGCCGATGTTTGCTTCATATATTTTGGAGCCCTGTTGTTTGGTATAAATATGTTTATAATTATTATATATTCTTGTTTAATTCACTCTTTTATATATTATAGTAATTTATAATATATAATGCACTTCTTTGCCTCTTCTAACAGTTTTTGATTTAAGGTCTGTTTTGTCTGATATTATTATTATTCTTCTTATTTTTGTTCATGCTGTTTTTTGACCATATATATTTATTTAGAACTTTGTAATTTAGGAAGCATTTCCATGTCTGCAGTCAGTGGATTCTCTCTCTCTCTCTCTTTTTTTAAATTTCAGAATATTATGGGGATACAAATGTTTTGGTTACATGGATTGCTTTTGTACTGCTTGAGTCAAAGTTATAAGTGTGCCCATCACCCAGATAGTGTACACTGTACCCGTTAGGTATGATTTCACCCATCCCCACCTTTCCCTTTCTACCTGGATGATTTTCATGGAGTTTTACTTCCATCTGTGCACATGGTTGCTGATTGGTTAGTTCCAATTTAATAGTGAGCTACATGTGGTGTTTGTTTTTCCATTCTTGCAATACTTCACTTAGGAGAATGGTCTCCTGTGCCATCCAGATTACTGCAAAAGACATTAATTCATATTTTTTATGGCTGAGTAGTACTCCATGCTGTACATATACTACATTTTATTAATTCACTCATGAATTGTTAGGCACTTAGATTGACTACACATCTTTGCAATTGTGAATTGTGCTGCTATAAACTTTTGAATGCAAATGTCTTTTTGATAAAATGATTTTTTTCCCTGTGGGTAAATAACCAGTAGTGCGATTGCTGGGTCAAATGGTAGGTCTACTTTTAGTTCTTTGAGGAATCTCCATACTATTTCCCATAGAGGTTGTACTAGTTTTCAGTCCCACCAAGAGTGTTTAATTATTCCTTTCTCTCTGCATCCATGCCAGCATCTATTGTTTGGGGACTTTTTGCTAAAAGCCATTCTCATTGGGGTTAGGTGATATCTCATTGTGGTTTTGATTTTCATTTTTCTGATGATTAGTGACACTGAACATTTTTTCATATGTTTATTGGCCATTAGTCTATCTTCTTGTGAAAAGCTTCTGTTCATGTCTTTTGCCAACTTTTTAATGGGGTTGTTTGATTGTTTCCTTGCTGATTTGCTTGAGTTCTTTGTAGATTCTGTTTATTAGCCCTTATTGGATGTATAGCATGTGAATATTTTCTCCCATTCTGTAGGTTGTCTATTTGCCCTGTTGATTGTTTTCTTGGATGTGCAGAAGTCTTTAATTTAAGAAGTCTTTTAATTTAATCACATCCCCTCATTAATTTTTGTTGTTGCTGTGATTGCCTTGGGGTCTTTTCATAAATTCTTTGCCTAGGCCAATATCTATAAGAGTTTTCCCAGCATTTTCTTCTAGAATTCTTATGGTTTCATGTCTTAGATTTAAGTCTATTATCCATCTTGAATTAATTTTTGTGAGTGGTAAGAGATATGGATCCTATTTCAATCTTCTACATATGGTTATCCAATTTTCCTAGCACCATTTATTGAATAAGGATTCTTTTCCCCAGTGTATATTGCTGTCTGCTTTGTCCAAGATCAGATGGCAATATGTGGATGGTTTTATATGTGGGTTCCTTGTTCTGTTCCATTGGTCTATGTCTGTATTTTTGTGCCAATACAATGCTGTTTTGGTTACTATAGCCTTATAGCTTAAAGTCTGGTAAAGCAATGTCTCCAAATTTGTTCCTTTTGCTTAAGTTTGTTTTGGTTATTTGGGCTCTTTTCTGGTTCCAAATGAAGTGTAGAATTATTTTTTTGGATCTGTGAAAAAGGATGTTGGTATTATTTTGTCTGATACTAGTATAGCAACTCCAGCTCTCTTTTGATTATTTGCATGGAATATCTGTTTTGTTTTTTTTTTAACAACTGTTCTGAATTGTTAGGAATATCTGTTTTGATCCTTATACTTTCAACCTATTTGTGTCTTTGGAACTAATAAGAGTCTCCTGTAGATAGCATATAGTTGTATCATTTTTTTTCAAGTCAATTCTGCTAATTTGTGTCTTTTAATTAGAAAGTTTAATCCAGCCACATTTAATGCAATTACTGATAGGGAAGCACTTACTTCTGCTATTTTGCTATTTGTTTTCTATATATCATATATCTTTTGTTCTTCAACTCTTCCATTACTGCCTTCCTTTTGTCTGATTTTTTGTAGTGTATGATGTTGATTCCTTTCTCATTTCTTTTCTGTATATATTTTCTAGTTATTTTCTTAGTAGTTACCTGGGGATTACAATTAACCTCTTAAACTTATAACAATCTATTAATATTTTGAATTAAAACCATCTTAGCTTCAATAGTTTAAAAAACTCTACTCTTATACAATTCTATCCCTCCTCTTTTATGTTCTCGTTGTCACAAATATCATCTTTATACGTTGTGTGACCATATAGATTTATAATGATTGTTTTATGCATCTGTCATTTAAATCATATAAAAAAGAGCTTCAAACCAAAAATACAATACTAGCTTTTAAATTTACTTATATAGGTACCTATGCCAGTGTTCTTAATTTTTTTCACATGGCTTCAAACCACTATCTAGTATCCTTCATTTCTACTTGAAGGTCTCCCTTGAGAATTTCTTGTATGGCAGGCCTACCAGAGGATGAACTTTCTCAGATTTGTTATCTGGGAAAGTTTTAATTTCTTCTTTATTTTTGAAGGATAGTTTTGGTGGATGTAGATTTTTGATTGACAGTATTTTTTTCAGCACTTTAAATATGTCATCCCACTGCTTTCTCACCTCCATGAGTTATGCTGAGAAATTGGTTGTTGATCTTGAGGATCCTATGTGAGGAGTCACTTCTCTTTTGCTGCATTCAAGATTCTTTTTTTCAAAAATTATTTGTCTTTTGAAAGTTTGATTGCAATTATTTGATTGCACACATTTATCAGTGTGAATCTTTTTGTGTTTATTCTTCATGGAGTTTGTTGAGTTTCTTGGATAGGTAGATTCATTTCTTTTATCAAATTTGTAAAGTTTTCAGCCATTATTTCTTTAAATATTCTTTTCCCTTCTCTTTCTTTTTCTGGAGCTCCCATTATGCATATGTGGTACACTTGATGGTGTTTTATAGGTCTCTGAAGCACTGTTCATTTTTATTTATTCTTTTTTCTTTCTGTTCCTCAGGTTGAATAATTTATATTGACCTATCTTCAAGTTTGATGATTCTTCTGAGTGCTCAAATCAGCTGTTGAAATCCTCTAGTCAATTTTCATTTCAGTTATTATACTTTTCAGCTCTGGAATTTTCATTTTGTTTCTTTTTATAATTTCTATCTTGTTATTGCTATTTTCTATTTGTTAAAACATCATTCTCTTGGTTTCCTTTATCTCTTTGGACACATTAATAATAGCTGATTTAATGTCTTTGACTACTAAGTCTAAAGGGTCCCTTCATGGACATTTTCTGTTAGTTGCTTTTCTCCATGTGCATATAGCATATTTTCCTGTTTCTTTGTAAGTCTCATATTTTTTTTAAACTGGACATTTTAGATAATATTTAACAACTATGATATCAGATTTTTCCACCCCTAAAGTTTGTTGCCATTTTGGCTGTTGTTTCTTCTTGTTGCTGCTTATTTATTTTTGCACGAATTTTCTGGACTAGTTCTATAGATCCTGATTCCTTACAGTGTTGCAGTGTGTGACCACTGTTCTCTGCTACCTTTTATTTTTTTTAAGTTCTTGTTTTTATTTTTAAGCCCTAGCTTTCTAGGGGTCACTCTTAGAACAGCATAATGTAGTCGTTAACTTATGATTGGTTAGAACATTTCGTTAAATGTTTTGCTAGTATGTTTTCTATCCTTTACCAAGGGGTTTTATGTGAGATGTCATTCCTTCAGCCTTCAGGTAGTTTAAAAGGCTGTCTTTATTTCCTGCTTACACTGGACTTCAGGTTAGTCAGAAATGAGTGGGTGATGCCTTCTTTGCCAAGTCTTTCCTTGGCATGTGCACAGCCTTTTAAATCCCTTGGAATATGTTGGAGCTTTTCAAAATTCCCCATGGCAATTCTAGTTCTCAAGGATTTCCTTTTAAATTCTGGGCTAGGCTCTTGTTTGCCTCAACTGGCAGCATAGCCTTAGGCAGTTGAAATATTGCCAACAGTTTGCTATTGTTTTGATAATGCCCCTGAGGTATCCTCTTCCACCCCAACCACACACTTGCTGAGCTGAGTTTTGAGGCAAACCAAATGGCCACCACAAGCTAAGAATTGAGATTTTTCTGGGAGCTGTATGTTCAGACAAAACTTTGACTGTCCTAGGGATGGTTCTTTTAATGGAATTCCAAAAACAGTCAGCCTCTCCCAGATCTTTCCATTGTGTCCAAAGATGCTGGCTTTTGGCCTTTGCCATTGAGCTGGAGAGGGAGGGGTGATGGGAATAGCCCCAAGTAGAAACATCACAGATCCCCCACATTCTTACCAAAGTCGAGTAGTTTTTTCTTGATAGGTGATTTTCAGTTTCCTTTTTGGCTTTGGTTAATTGCATGCATATGTATATAATGCCATATATGTAAAATGAGAAATTGGCTCTTGCAATTATGGAGGTTGAAAAATCCCATGATGTTGTCTTTACGTTGGAGACACAAGAAAGCCAGTCATGTAACTCAGGTTCAAAGGCCTGAGAACAAGGGGAGCCAATATTGTAAATGCCAGTCCAAGGGCAGGAGAAGACCAATGTTTCAGCTCAAGCAGGCAGGCAGGAAAAAAGGAGTTAAATTCCTTCTTCTTCTACCTTTTTATTCTATTCAAGACCTCAATGGATGATGATGCCCACCCATATTGGGGAAGACAAACTGAGTCCACTGATTCAAATGCTAGTCTTATATGGAAACCCACTCATAGACAAACTCAGAAATAGTATTTAATCTAGGCACCCTGCCATGCCTTCGAGTGGACATAGAAAACCATTACAGTTGTTTTACCCATATTTTTATTGTTTTAGAGGAAGAGCAAACTCACCAAGTTCCTCATTCTGTCATTTCAAAAGCAGAACCTGAATTATATAATCTTAAGTCTTAAAAATGTTTTCGTAAGGCTTTTGAGATAGCAAATAAAGCTTTGCACCACTTTTATAAATTTCAGAGGGAATCTGGGGACACCAGATGCTAAACTGCTGATTTTTTCTGATCACCTCATTTTATAAGTTTATATACATTAATTTATTAGTTAAGATTTTCCTAATTAAATTTGCATACATGTCTTCCCCTATTTCTTTACCTACAGTCACATCGTGATAGTGCTCAATGATTTTCACCTGAGATCCAAATATTTAGTTCTAGACCAGGGAGAGGGCTAGAGAGGATGCAGGGAGTTATGCCAGACATACCTCCTTAAATGCATGATCTCTAAACATAGATCCTTAAATGTATGATCTCTTAGGTCTATATATCTTTTGCATTAGATATGTTTATAATTATGGTGAATAAATATGAGCCAATTTTTTTGCCTCCTTGTAGAGAGAGATCCACAAAACTTGTTGATTGGAGTTCAAGGGAAGTATAAAAAAGAAAAAAAGTATAGTTTGATTTTTTGGAGTAGGAAAGGGCAAAAAGCCACCCTAAGCTAAACCGAGAGAGAATTTAGAGGTGTTTTGTTTTTTGTGGTGGTAGGCTAAAGGAGTCTTGGTAAGTGAGAACTGGATTTGGACATTGTGAGTGCTCATCCAGACTGAGGAAGGAAACCGGTAAATGCCGTCTTCTAAGTTGAAGGACTCGAGGTATCTGTGGTTTCCTAATGTGAAAGAGTGTGTAACTTTTAACTCCTCAGCACTTATGGCAGAGAAGCTGTTTAATTTACCAAGGAAGACTGGATGAGTGTGTTTCTGTTGAAATTGATGCATATGATGCCATGACAAGGAATAACACAAAAGTAAAGGAAAGTCGGGGGTCCCTGATGCTGGCGTGTGACGGAGAAGCACTATCCATCCTACCACCCTGATCTATCCTAGGGCAACTATAGGTGATCCCATGCAGATCTAGATTAAGGTAGTTTTAGTTGGTCCATTCTTCTATTAAAATTTGTGTGTGATTAGGTGGAGTAATGCAATGGTTCCCGTCCTAATATTTTGTTATGACTCTGAATCCTGTACCCAAGGACGTTTTCCTAAAAGAAACTATTTTTTTAATATTTAAAGCATGAAATTCATGTATTATAATGTTATCATAACATAAACTCTTTCTTCCCTTCTTTCTTTGCCTTTCTCAGCTAAGAAGAGGAGATGTCTTTGGTAGAACTTCTGCTCTGGTGGGACTGCTTGTCTAGAACTGGTGAGTGACTTGACAATGGTAAGGTTTCATTACTATTAGAAGTTATTATCTCTGATGGCCTGGCTGAGAGAAAGGCTTTTTGTGTACTGACCTCTTCTCACCATCTCCTACTATTTAAAAAACCTTTTATTTCTCAATCCTGAGGAGAAAAATCATTTTTCATTTCAAATTGCTATGTGTCAGGCAACGTGGTTATAATAAGAAACAAGATAGATACAATTCTTAACCTCAAGAATTTCATATTCTAGCAGGGTGCTCTGACAAGAAAATAAATCATTATAATACACTGGGTTAAGAGCTATGATGGGAGAAATATGAACAGCTATTGATGCATAGAGAAGAGGCATGTAACCCAAAGTTGAAGGGTGAGGAGAAGTGACATAAATACAGTCAAATGTGTAGTCCGTTCATTGTTAAAGGGCCTCTGGAGTGCTGGAGTTCAGCTGCGGCCATAACATCTACTAGTACTGTTTCCTTGGACACATTTCTTAACCTTGCCAGGCTTCAGTTTTTTCATATCTAAAATGGAGACTATAATGAACTCTCTTTATTGGGTTGCTGTGGAAATAAATGAATTATTACATATGTTAATAAATTGCTTAGCATAGTGCTTTAGTAAATAAGAAATGGCAGCTCATGATTATTATGCTGAGAGCTGGAAGGTTATTAATGGTTAAGAAGTGAATGGGGGTGATCAGTACTAGGAGAATTATATTACAGGCAGAGAAAAGAGCACGTTGAATGCTTGGAGACAGAACAGATGATGGGGAGTTTGAATAACCAAGAAATTCAATGTGCTATAATACTGAGTAGAAGGCACTGGGTAATAACAGATGAGGCAGGAGAGGTGGATGGGGGTCATATCATAGAGATGTTGGGCCTTTATCCCAAGAGTATGCAGAGTCATCGAAAGATTTCTTGCAGGGTGATGACAGAATCTGACTTGCAGGTTAGATCATTCTAGTTGTAATTAGGAAAATGAATTGAAGGAGGAGAAGACTGGAGGTAGGCAGACTAAGAAGACATTATTATGGAAACTTCCATTTTTAAAATGGTCGAGTAAAGATGGTACTGTTCTCTTATTCTCTCAGAAATCAACCCAAGGCAAGAACAAGAAACAGAAATGCTAGTTCCATCTTTGTAAAAAACTAGATGAAATCTATAACCCTGAACCACAATATACAAGGAAGCATTACCACGAGCAGTTATGGTTAGAGAGGAGTACAGGCAGATACAGAATATTGTTGTTGTTTGCATCTGTATATTTCAGGCAAAACTGGCAGAGAAAAGTTTCCCTGAGGGAAAATACCCAACAATTCCTATTTGGAATAATGGAAATATGGCGATGGGAGCATCTCCAGACCTAGTTAATACCAGTGAGAAACAGGATTGTAGGAATAAATGAAGAATCACACTAACAAGCCATATCTGAGTTTCCTATTTTATTTTATTGGTGGGATAAAGTGGAAGAGAGAGATTCTACAGCCATATAGTGACTAATCTTTGTTGATTGGGGAGAAGTAAAAGAAAAGAAAACCTGTACACATAGCCGTGTGTCATAAGAACTATCACTGTGAACTGGGAAGAATTTTTACTAATCCAGAACGTGGTTTTGGCTCCTTCCACTTATAAACTTCCTACCAATAGTGATCATAAGAACTCATCAAATTCAAACATGAGCAGTAATCAAAAAGGAATCAGCACAGGATTTATATAAGTGTTACCATAAAAAGGAGGAAAGGAGCAGTAGACACCAAAACAAGTAGAGAACAAAAAAATCTCATCAGAAGAAAGTTGCCATAAATCATATAAAAATTTTGAACAAGCATGAATTAAAAAATAAAACAAAACATCAACAAACCCCAATCATGCACTCCCTCTGTCAATATGAACTCAAAACAAAGAGCTCCAAGGGCTCCAAGAAGATATACTGGGACCACAGAAGGAATAGAAGAATGAGCTCAGGGAAGAAATGGAAGAGAAATAGGAAACTATTATAGAAATGAAGGTCTCATTGGAAGTAGCCCAAAGGAAACTAGACATAACTGACAGTACTTTGGAGACATGGAGAATGGAATTAAGAAAAACAAGAAAAATGCAACAGAATACACACAAAATTTAGAAGAATTAGGGGCAAAAATAACTGATAGGAAAGATAAGACCCGATGTATGCCAATGATTATAGATTGAATGGAATAGATATAATGTTTAAATACATAATTTAAGAATTTTTTTCAGGAAACAAAAAATGTCTTGGATTTATATATGGAAAAGGCATGTAGCCCAGGAAAACTTGACATAGAATTGTTAACATTGATATAATATTCTAACAAAATTATTGGACCTCAACAATTAAGGCTCTTTTAAGCAACTAAACAAAAAGGTCAGTTGCTCATAAGGAAAGAAATCAGACTGGCTCAGACGTCTTCACAGCAACAATCAGTACTGGAAGATAATGAAACATTGCTCAAAATCCCTCAAGGAAAGAAAGTTTAGATTCAAGTAATGTTATTTCCAGCCAAGATATCCTTCAAGTATAAAGATAACGGATATCTTTGTAGATACAGAAACCCAGAGAATATAATTTCCATGAGTCTTCAAAGCAGATGGAAGACTTCAACAACCAGCAGATACATGCAGAAACTATGGCAGAAGGAGGGACAGTGAGGTACTATTATTATTAAATGTGAGATTAAGATGGAAATAAACATGAGGGTTGCAGTTAGAATGGAATCTATTTTATAAACTCTGACAAAGTAAAAATAAGATAAGAAACAAAAGATGGGAAGTGGGAGAAAAGTTGGGAGGTAGTGTGATCATTTTTTATAATTGGAAGCTAAAGGTTATTTAAAGCTGATAAATGAAATAATAGAAGATAAATATATTTAAAATTATAAAGATAAGTAGCAAGAAAAATCTTTTAATTTGCTAAAATTAGGTGTTGAAGTGAGAAAGTGGAAATGAAAACATACTAATTAATTTAATCATTTTTGGTAGTATGGAGTCAATATCAGGTACTGTCCAATGAAATGGAGGATAAAATATATTACAAACTTATAGTTAGCCTACAGAAATATTTGCAAATGTGAGAAGTATGTGAAAAGATGTTTATTGCAACATTATTTATAAAAGCAAAAGATTGGGAATAATGTAAGTGTCCATCAATTGGAACTGGTGAGATAAATTATAATATATCCATTCAGAGCAGCTATTGTAATGAACAAGTCCTATGTGTACTTATATGGAATGATCTCCAAGATGTATTATTAAGTGACAGAACAAGATACAAAACAGTGTGGATAGAATGGGGAAAGAAAACCAACATACACACATATAATCTTGTATATGTGTAAAATATCTCTTGAAGAACATGCAAAACTTTTTTAGCTTGGTTTCCTCTCATGGAGGGACTGTGTCACTGGGGGTCAGGAGTGGGAGGGAAACACTTTATCCTATATCTTTGGTCGTTTAAAAATTTTGTGCTGTGTATATATGCTTTACTTTTAAAAAATAACTTACTTTCCTTAAAAAGAGGCTATTTAAGTCATTTATATAAGAAATGATGGTAGCCTGTATTAGAACAATGACAGTGGGGTGGAGAGGAGTGAATGGATTGGAAGTGGTATCAGTTGGATTTGGTGTTGGAATGATGAGTAGTGAGGAAAAGAAAGGAGTCGAAGATGACATCTGGGTTGCTTCTGGCTTGGGTCCCTGGATAGGTGGAAGTGGCATTCCACGAGATGGAACACACTGATTCCCTAAGGATCTGTCCTCATGTCTCTCTATAGAATCCTGGTATCTCACCCCATCCCATGACTTCAGCTTTCACATATTTGTGAACCGTTTCTGTATATTTTATAAGCTCTGGACTACCTGGCTTATCAGGTGTCCCCTGGATGTCACCTCTAACACATATCCTCAGCTCATTATAAGACCAAAGAATGATAACATTTGATCTAAAATGGACCTTAGAAACTCATCACCATCCAACGCATTCATTTTACCAAATGAAGACCCCAAGACCCAGAGGCATATGTGACTTTTAGATTTTTGTTATAAATTTAAATAAATTAGATCATGAAGTTACATATTTTTGATCTCCCTCCTCTTGTTTTATTTAAATAACCAACTATAACATTTCTAAGCAGTGGGTGCTACAACAACTTTGTCCTTTAACCATATGAGGCAAATAGGCAACATATGGGAATTAATGCCAAATTGTACTCATCTTTGTGATCTCTGTTGCGTTGGCTTCTACATCTTTCTAGCTGCCTAGACTCAAAACCTCAGAGACCTTTTATTCTCTCTTATTGTCATGATCTACTGTTACCCAACACTCTGCATCAATCCACTATTGCATGACTCTGGTTATCCTTCTGAAACATATTGTATCTGTGTCTTTTTCCCTATTGCCATTATTGCAACTGTAGTTCCGATTCTCACATCTGGACACTATCAGTGGCCTTCAAACTGATGTCCTTGACTTTAACCTTTCTCTCTTTCAATTTATCTTCTGAATTACAGTAGTACCCCCTTCCACACATTTGCTTTCATGATTTCAGGTACCCATGGTCAACCACAGCCCAAAAATATTAGATGGAAAATTCCAGAAATAACAATTCATTAAATTTTAAATTGTATGTGGTTCTGAGCAGTGTGATGTAATCGCCCAACATCCTGTGTTGTCTCACCTGGGATGTAACTCATCCCTTGTCCAGGACATCCATGCTGTACATGCTACCTGCCCATCAGTCACTTAGCAGCCGTGTCAGATATCAGATTGAAAAAACATAGTATATATAGGTTTCAGTGCTGCCCATGACCTCAGGGATCTATTGGGGGTCTTGGAACATATCCCCTGTGGATAAGTAGGAAACTACTTTACAGCAAAATGTTTCTTTCTAAGACCGGGGATCTTATTATGACCTCTTGTAAAAATTTTAATAACTTTTTAAAGTAGATGGATCAAAGCCCAGATTTCTTTCTTTTTGTTGCTGTTTTTGTTTTTTAGCAACACATTCCAAACCTAAAAGTCCAGATTTCTTGATGGCATTCAGGGCCCTCCATGATTTCTAAGTAGCCTTTGTTCCTGATTTCATTTCTTCGTACACCAGCCACTGCAGCCATACCTGGAGTAGTCATCTTTTCCAAAATTCAGTCTGTGCTTTTCCACTCAGGTATTAACATATTAGTTTACCTTTCCTCATCTATTTGAAGTGACATTTCTCTTGGTTATTTTTGCTGAAGATTTATCTATTCTTCAAGAGCCCATTCATCTACCACTGGTTTTAGGAAGCTTTCCTAGAGCAGATCTTCCCTTGAGTCCCATGTCTCTGAATTTGTACCAGCAGTAAAGTAGTATTCTAATGGTTTGCTTTCCATCTTACTTAGTGGTATGTGTGCCTGTGTACCTTCCTCTTTATAAACAGAGATTATGTCTTTTTCATTTGGTATATTACACTGTTACCTTTCCCAATTTTTCACATTTTCAGTGCTCAGAAAAATTTTTGGATTGAATTGAGATCTTTGTGACCCCTATGCAGAATTTTAGTGATCTGAAATTGGATTGCAATCAGAGGGATTAACCACAAACATTTAAGTAATAGAAGAATGCAAGTACCTTGAGACTTATACTTCTAAAAGGCATTCTCCACCTGTGACATTTTTTTCCCAATTTTCATATGTCATACTTATTTTGCCATTTGTTACAATTGGTTAAAAAGTGAAACACTGCACTCAATGTGACTGATTTCCCAAAGGGGAGAGATTATGAATACAAAGAATTTGTTACCTGAAATATTACTGCAATTTAAAAAAAATTTTGAAAACGTGTAAGATAAAGTGTTTGAAAAAAATATTTGAGTACCAGCCTGAGTAAGAGTGAGACCCCGTCTCTAATAAAAAAATTGAAAGAAATTAGCTGGACAACTAAAAATATATAGAAAAAAAAAATTAGCCAGGCATGGTGGTACATGCCTATAGTACCAGCTACTGGGGAGGCTGAGGCAGGATTGCTTGAGCCCAGGAGTTTGAGGTTGCTGTGAGCTAGGCTGGTGCCATGGCACTAACTGTAGCCCGGGCAACAGAGTGAGACTCTGTCTCAAAAAAAAAAAAAAAATTTTGAGTAGAAAAGTTGTTTTGATTTTTAAAAAAGATATGCCAGCCAATTGAAGACATTTTTGTGTGCCTAACATTTTTCTTCCACTAGAGAGCAGCAAAGATTCATAATTAAATCAGGCAAGCATTAATACTTTGGGATCGTTTTTGGACTATAGTTTCCAATGCAAAACTGTACAAAATGCATTTGCCACTAATTTTAAAAACGTATTTTGTTGACTTTCTGGTCAAGTGGAAATTAAGCCATAGTAAAAGCTTTTTAAGTTCAATAAAGCCAACTGTGTTATGTGGCAGAACAATTTTCTTATTTCAGTTTTAGACTTCATTTCGTATTTCATTTATTCACACAGCAAACATGTATTTAGCTCTATTCTGTGCTAGGCCTTTTCTGTTCTAGGAGATACAAAGAAGACATAGTCTCTGCTTCAGAGAACCCTGTTTCATGAAAAAAAATTTGTTTTAGTATTTTTACACTGAATCCAGTGGGGGATACAAGCAAGTGTAAGACATAATATATATAATGCATTGAATGCTTATGATGTACTAGATAGGCACTGTTCTAAGTGCTTTGCTTCTCCTATCTCATTTACTACTTACAACAACTCTAAGAAGTAGGAATTTCACATTTTATAGTGGGAAACAAAGGCACAGAGAAGTTAAGCACCTTGCCACGCATCGCACAGCATGTAAGTGATGGAGCCAGCATTTGAACTTAGGCAGTTTTAATACACCACTGGCACATTTCATTACTATGCTATACTGTTTCCCACAGGAGCTTTGTTCTAATTCACTTATGGAAAAATGAGACATCTTGTAGAAATATATAGCATCATATGAATTAAGTGCTCCCTTTTGAGGTCAATGATGGAGTCTCAACAAAGGTACTTCCTTTTCTCACTTGGATTCTGAACAGCTTGAGGAATAAAACAAAAGAGTTGGGAGATGAGGGGTCAAAATATTGATGTCAAATTGGAGGATCCAGCTTTAGATCTGTTAGCCAAATGTGTTTGCTAATACCACGTCCTCAAATTAGCAGCCTTTCACTCTAAAGGAAGCTCAAGTTTGGGCCAAACCTCACCCTTAGCCCTTCATCCAGTGCTTGCTCCTAGCAGGGGCAGAGTCCGTAGAGGAGGAGTGAAATGGGTGCTCTCTCTAAGGAGCTCACTCCCAAGAGGAAGAAGGGAGGTTCTGAGCCAAGGATGCCCAATTTATTCTTCCCAAATTTACCAATCAGATAAATCATTCCATCTCCTATGAACAGAGAGAAGCCAGTAATCAGTTACTGAGTTCCTTCTTCTAGGAAGGAAACATCAGAAGTAGTGGAGATGCATTCCTCCCTAATATTTCCTAACTCCTGACAGCTATTTACTATTTAATTTTTTCGAGAAAAGTATTATGGTAGACAGAATCACAGCCCCCCTCAAAGATAATCTACATCCCAATGCTGGAAGCTGTGAATGTCATGTTACATGGCAAAGGGAAATTAAGGTTGTAGATGGAATTAAGTTTTCTAATCATCTGACTTTAAAAAGGGAGATTATCCTGGATTATCCAGGTGTAATAACCCTTAAAAATGGAAGAGAGATGTGGAAGAGTCAGAGATGGTAGCATGAGAAGGACTTGGCCCCCAAAGTATGAGAAAATAGCCCTTGTAAGAAAATGTTTGTCTGATAAACTTCTGGTCCAGAAGAGGGTATGGTATGGATTAGAAGGAAGAAAGCACAGTGAATTAAAAGGCAGAAACTGCATTGCCACCCTCCTCGCCTGAGGCCCCCAGAGATGAAATATGGCCTTCAACACATTAACTGCTATGAGAATTGTATTTAACTCACTCTAGTTTTGACCCCAGGGCTGCGTGAAGCATATATAAAATCTTACTTGTGAATGTTCTTATTGTTACAATTAATATTGACAATTTAATTCTAAAAACATGGATTAAATGAATAGAAGTCAATAAATTTCATTTTTCTATTTATGTTTACCTTTAAATGACACTCGAAGTTTTTATTCTATTTTTGTAATAACACGCTGTGGCCCCAAGGAAAAGTTTCTGTTCTTTGTGTGGCAGTCGGATGTGTTAAAAAATCAAAATTATAGTCCCCCCAAATTATGATGAATAGTTCTAGAGGGAATTGATGAGACTAATAACTAGAAGTCGATAAAAATAAACATGAATTAATAACCAATTCAGTAATCCATTTATGAGAATTGATGACTCTATATTGTAAATGGTGGGTAGTGGGTTGGGAAATGAGGATTAAGAGGAATAAAAACAACAACAACAACAGCTAGGATCTTGAGCCTGCTTGGAAATGGCATTACCATTACCAGGATAATGGACACCCATTTGGGAGGAAATTAACAGTTCAGTTCCAGACCTATAAAGAAAAATAAAAGCAGCACTTAAAGAGTTTTATGTTGAGAGGAAGAAGACAAACAGGATAACACATGAATGGGTACCAGGGTCGAACAAAATTGATTTCAGGTTATAGAATGTTTTAAAGTAAAGGAAAGTTGATGGTAGGTGATAATGAAGGGACAAAGCTCCAAGAGGCAGCCAAAGAGAAAGGAAATGAGAGAGGTATTTTTACATGAGCTCAGAGTGACACACCTGAGTGTGGTCACAGACACAGAAACAATCTGAGGAAGGAATCTGGGTGAGGCAACACTGACCACATTCACATGTCTACTAAGTAGGAGGTGAGATTACCCAAGAGTGGGTTGGGTAAGAGGAACAGAGTCATGGCTTAACTACAGCAAGAGACGAAGGGAAGTACCTTAGGGAATACACAGACTCCAGAAAAATGCATAACCTTTGTCTTGAAAAACAAACTGCAGGGGAAAAAAAAAAAAAAAAGATTAAGAAAAAAACAGAGGATTTGGATTACAATCCCAGAACAAAAATTGGCCAAATACTTTCATTTTTGCTGCCTGGTGTCTATCTCCATAAAAGCTGTTTTCTTTGTACCTGTTGCTTCTTTCCTCTTTCATTGGCTGCAACCTTTCCTTAGAAGGGACAGTATGCTAGAGTCAGGGTTGAGGAAAGAATATACCCATGCGGTTCTGGGCAACTCTTCCTCTTGTTGCCTTCCTCGGCCCTGCTTTCCTATCTTAGACACTGACTCATAACCACCAGGGCTTGATTTTCCTCGTGGGTGGCCACTGCTGATCGTGTGGACTTTGCCAGAGTGCAGCTCTGGTCACATGTCCCACAGTTCCCATTCTGCTAGAAGTTCCTGTTCCATACAGTTGCTAATCAATTACCCCTCCGCTGAGATCCCCAATTCTCTCCACTCCAAGTGGATGAACATTTCCCCATGAAGTGTCTTATCTTTAAAGTCCAATTTAGATCATTCAACCTCAGGCAATCAATCATATCTCTTTTCATCCCTAAAAGGTTGCCTTGCTTTTTGCAAAGATCTAGCCCCTTCTGTCTATGAACAAATTCCCCTAGAGGATGAATCTGACTGAGGGATACTTGTATGAAATCACTCTGTTGTACAACTTGAGCTTTCCTCATGGCTGCAATCCATGTTAAGGGCAGCCTTAACACGTTTTATTTAGGTTTTAAATGTAGGCATCCAGGTACCTCAGGAGGTCAAGACTCTCTCCTCCCAGAGCTTGAATTAACATTTGACCATCCTTTGGCCAAATTATTCTCAGTTTCCATCCATCTCCATTGGCATTTATCCAAAGGGACTAAATGTTCTGTCTTGATGTCCCTGAGTTCCCCCCAAAATAGCTAAGTCAGATCCCACCACAACTCCTGATACAAAAGATATTTAAGCAATAATCAAACTCTAATGGGAAATGGATGTTAACTAGATATAAGTTAAGCCCTTAAATTGCAATGGTGTAACACAGTAGAAGTTTCTTTTTTTTCTTTTATTTATTTATTGATTTTTGAGACAGAATCTTCGCTCTGTCGCCCTGGGTAGAGTGCAATGGCTTCATCGTAACTCCCTGCAAGCTCAAACTCCTGGGCTGAAGTGGTCCTCCTGCCTAACCCTCTGGAGTAGCTGGGACTACAGGCATGCACCACTCTGCACAGCTAATATTTTTAAAAAAATTTTTTGTAGAGAAAGGGTCTTGCTATGTTGCTTAGGCTGGTCTCAAACTCTAGGGCTCAAGCCATCCTCCTACTTCAGCCTCCCAAAGTGCTGGGATTGCAGCCATGAGCCACCACACCTGGCCTCTTTTTCCCTTTTGTAAACTTTAAAATGGTTGTTCTTTGTCAGCTTTCC